>JACXGM010011861.1:0-24573 GCA_016801145.1 Umbra pygmaea
CTGAACATAATGAAGTTGAATTGATGTCCCTATGATTTGAAACAAAAAAGCTATTACAAAAAGAAGCGGAAAACCAGCTAGTTGATACCCTACTTGACCACTAGGGGTTTAAATTATGGTTGTGAAAGTTGCCCAGTGTCCCACTGAATATAATGAAGTTGAATTGATGTCCCTATGATTTGAAACAAAAAAGCTATTACAAAAAGAAGCGGAAAACCAGCTTGTTGATACCCCAATTGACCACTAGGGGTCCAAATGAAGGTTGTGAAAGTTGCCCAGTGTCCCACTGAACATAATGGAATTGGTTTGATGTCCATATGATTTGAAACAAAAAAGCTATTACAAAAAGAAGAGAAAAAGCTACTTGTTGATACCCCAATTGACCACTAGGTGTGCAAATGATGGTTGTGAAAGTTGCCCAGTGTCCCACTGAACATAATGGAATTGGTTTGATGTCCCTATGATTTGAAACCAAAAAGCTATTACAAAAAGAAGAGAAAAAGCAGCTTGCTGATACCCTAATGACCACTAGGGGTCCAAATGATGGTTGTGAAAGTTGCCCAGTGTCCAACTGAACATAATGAAGTTGAATTGATCTTTCTATGATTTGAAACAAAAAAGCTATTACAAAACGAAGAGGAAAAACAGCTTGTTGACAAAGAGAAAAAACTGTTTGTTTATAACTATAATGACCAGACCACCATGGTGATGTCATCACCGGTTAATGCAAGAAAACTTTTGTAAAAGATTGGAGAAAAAGGTTAACATGCATTTTTATTTGAATGTTGATCAATATAGCTTCAAATGTTGTTCTGTGAAAGTTGGACACGTCAATCCTAAATAATTGTAGTTAGTTGGATGTCTACATCTGTTTAGTAAGAAGAGATTCTATGCTTCATTCAAATCCATAATTGCACTTTTTCGACGCTCCCTAAGAAATCACTTCTCCGCTGCACCTTTTCACCGCAGGCTCGCGGGCCGCGACAGTTAGTAGACGTCGCTGCCAAATTCTGGGTAACAATACCGATTGAATAATACTGTGAAATGTCCTACACAAGTTCCTCGCATATATCAATGTTTTTTTGGGGAAGAATCGCATACGAATCTCGGAGCTACACGGGAAGAGCTGTCGAATCTCTTTTGAATATCAAAAAGAAAAACAACTTTACCCCGGTCAGCTAGCAGGTATAACACACCTCCATCAAGTGAAACCACAGTGGCTTGAGCAGCTTCCAGGTTCCTGGACACCACAGCAACCCTGTAGCCTCTCTCGGCGAGCAGCCTGGACACGGCTCTGCCAATACCCCTGGAGCCTCCACTCACCACACACAACTTGGACATGGTCCTACTCCGCAGCAGAGAACAGCACAGCACCAAATGTTAGACTAGGTCAACTGAACCCCAATCACCACTCAGACAACCCCACCGCCCCGAGTCCCACATGAAGAGGCAGTAATAGGGGGTCGAGGTCAATGGAGGACACAGCTCGATCAGAGCTGGTCATGCCTAGCAGGCTGGCTCCTTTAATTATCCTCAACAAATTGTGATTGGCAGAGTTAAGTTCACAGCTAACTAGCTAGAAAGCAAGATCATCACGTATTTGAAGAAAAAAACTCACGTTTTCACGTCGTTCAAGTTGTAAGGTACCTCTGTATTGTTTGACTATCTGTGTCGGTTGACAGTAATGTAAGAACACAACACATTATTAGATAATCATGTACACGGTAAACACATGCTGGTCGCCATGTTTCAGTGAAGTGCGTCTGCGTTAATTCATTTCGCCACCAGGGGGCAGTATAGGCCAGCTGAATGAAGCCTGTCAACAGGACACTTGTTATAGATTCTAACCTAGTTAACCTAGTGTTGGGTAAAGTAGCTTGTACAGTTACATTCCAGTTACATGTTGAGTTCACAAGTTTTGGGAAGTCCCTAAGTAAGACATAATGATCAGGTAAATGGAGTTAATGTCTTAAAAGTAACCTATAAAACAAATAGAAAGCGTAAAGAAAATATCAATCATGGTCACCAGGAAGATATGAACTCCATTTACCTGATAATGTTGTCTTAATTAGGGACTTCCCAAAACTTGTGAACTCAGCAAGTAACTGGAATGTAACTGTACAAGCTACTTTACCCAACACTGTTTGGGGTTAGGTTTAAGATTTAAAATTAGGACTAGTCTGTTTACGTTACCCTAAATATTAGCATGTTGATATCCTAATTCAGCACTAAACCTATAGTTTGATGTATTTGATGTACACTCTAATATTTGCATAACACAGAGGTGGGACCAAGTCATCGTTTTCAAGTCACAAGTCACGTTTGGCTACAACAATAAGACTTCTAATTTTCATGTTGCCTTCAAAATAAAGGTCTGCAGAGTGTCTATATAGTTTTAATTTGTATTATGTAAGCTACATTTTCATAGGTAAAATCAATGTGGGGGAAATTATTACTATTTCATTAACACTTTACATAGGTTAAAGGGTATTATAAGGTGTAGCACACTGAGAAATTGTAAAGCTTACATTAATGTAGAGAACATTATCAAATATAAAAATCCTACCTAAAACTATACACTCTGCAGACTTTTATTTTGAAGGCAATATGAAAATTAGAAGTGTCATTGTTGCAGCCAAATGTGATTTGTGACATGAAAACAATGACTTGGTCCCACCTCTGCACTAAACCTTGGTTGATCTTACTTTACTTTTAATCTTTGAAAGACATTAGTGTGTCTCCATATGTCTTTCCATTTGACTGAACTCTTCAAAAGTCAATATTAGTCAATAAGGACTATCAGGAATTCGGGATCTTATTGACTTTCAGGAGAGGTGGACACAATAAATAACAGATCTTCCTCCCTGTGTCTGATGAGTTAGGGTTACACCCCACATTTTAAACTGAATTGGAGACAACTTCTGTACTGTGTGTTGGCTTTTAATTGTTTCTTTCATTTCAATACAGCTTCATTTGCATTCAGATAATCATCCTGAAAATAAGACCTCCTTTTCATCCTTCACACTTCTGTAGTGTAATAATGCCTGTGTAAGCATACACATCTTTGTTTAGGTAAGCATACTAGCCTAGTCAAATGTGGAATAATAAACTACATAGGCTCACTTTAAGAGGTGCTTTAGACATATACAGTGTCTTACAAGCTACCTCAGACATTCATATATGACATCTTTCACAGTGCCTCTCCCACGTAATATACTGTATCGCAGTGGTTCACAAACCTTCCCTGGAAACCCCCAGCCACCTGAAGCATCAAGTACTCATGAGCTTCGTAATAAGTTGACAATTTGATTTAGGTGTGCTAAACGTTTGTCACACCTGGTATACATCTCATATCTGGCAGTCCACAGGAGGCTTGAGAACCGCTGATATACTGTAAAAGACCTACAGTACAAACCTGTCCCCATTAACATGCACACATTCCCACTCTAGATGAGATAATGATGTTCTCCAACCTCCAGTAAGAATTCATTGCAATGCCAAAGCAAGGCTTATTGATTAGGGAGACATTAATCTGTACAACACACAATTAGAGAAACATCTGAACTAATGCATACAGAAATGTCCTAAGAATCTGGTCATTTATTTCATTTAGTACATGCTGATCTGGAGCAACTTAGCTACAGTAGCAGGCTAGGTTAAGAGCTGCTGATGGGAATGAACGATATTTACCTGCTCTAAACTGTCAGTGATTAGTGCACTACCACTATGCAGTCTACTGGCAGCCAACTGAGTCAGGAAAGCAATAGAAAAATAGAGAATTTACTATTTTAATATTCAACTGTTGGACTTACCTTAAAGACACACATTGAACAGTCATGTTCACTAATTGTACTAAATGATTACCATGGCAACATATCATGGGAAGAAAGCAGTGTACCAGTGTGAGGGTCCAGAAGCCCTGTCAGCTCCTTGAGAAACTGTCCAGCTCAGCATCGTGGCGCACATTAATCACCTTCCACAGAACAACACTGGGACCAGCACAGAGCGCACTGCTCCTACAAACACCTGCAATGTAATGCAGATCCTAAATGCAGTGTATGGCTTTTGGGGCTTTCATATCAATACAAATATGAATCAGTTGTCTCCATAACTGGGTCAGAATGTATGATATGTACACACAGTTAACACACAGTCAGTGGTCTATATATTAGGTACACTCACTGATGGGATAGTACATTCACAAAGCAAACAGGCCATCACATCTCTTCCCAAAACACTGAATTGGTTTGAGATCTGGAGATTGTGCAGGCCACTCAAGTTGCTCAGTTGTTATAGCAACCAAACAGTTTTGAGTGCGATTCCTACATGAAGAAAGTAAGACAATGTTTGCACAAGTGGCTCTGCATAAGTTCCTGATAAATGACTTCAAGGTATGAAAACTAATTGGAAATATTCTGCCAAGGCAGGACTATTCCTTACTTGACCAGTGTTGGTAATCACACGCCTGTCTGAGAGAAGCTGTGTGTTGTTCTCTGTATAAGTGTGGTGTAAACTGTTGCATCATGCCTTCAAACAAAAGGTAGTGTTTTTGCAATGCTTCAAAACCCTCATTAGCAATACAATGAGGCGGAATCAACAATGCACATATAAGAAAAGGTCCTGTTATGCAGGTTCCCTCAGAGGATAATGGGATGGATGAAAGTAAAGCCAGTGATGACACTCAAACTCTGCTAAACTCAAGGATGGATCCATTCACAAAGAATCAAACTAATACACACCACACAACCATGGAAACCATTAGCTTTTATTGTTATAGTCATTTTTTTACAAAATGTGCTATTCTCTCTGATTCATAATCTCACAACACAGTCTGGTTCCAAATAACATGTGGATGTCAATTTTAATATGATCAGACTTACAATTGGCTAACTATATACAAATAATAATAACCCCCACCCCCGAATCAAGTAAGTTATCTCGGCATAAGGAGAATGTGTTTAGTTTCATAAAGCCGACTTTAGTGCTACCTTGTGTTCCAACAAGGCAAGAGATTACAATAAAAACATGTTCACAGGAACAGCCAAGCTAACACTTTTACATGTTCTTGACAGTCAGAGAATGTAGAGTGATCATTGTGTATATGAACCTCTAGGTATAGACTTGGAAATCAATATGACTTAAATGACTAATGATGGTACAGTAGGTCTAAATGTACAAAGTTGTGTGTGTGTCTGTATGAGAATAGGCAAAAAATGTAACAGAACAAAATCCAAAATGCAAATCCCAGCTGAGCATTAAAACAAATGGAGTTGAAGATGGTGAATGCCAATACAACAGAGGAATCAGGTTCATTCTACACAAAAAGAAAAAAAAAGAAACGCAAACCACAAGGTCTGAACAGTGTTTCGTACCACTTTGTACAGCTTCTACCCACCAATCAAAACAACAACCTACGTACATCATGTCCAGCAGTCAGTCCTACAGTGGTTCTCCATACAGCACAAACTTACACTCAAGCATCTTGGGAAATCTGAGCAAAACTCAAACACCTCCATTTGTCAGGTTTGATGTATGGAATTTTCAAAACCATCAGATTTTTAAAGTGGCCTCAACATTTTAAATTGTACCAGCCAAACCTCTAGTGGGGGGGTTGAATTACCGGTAGTGCCCTAGGCTCCCATGTGTCATTTAAAAGCTGTTGGTATTGTTCCGCGGCTTCTGACAGAAGTCTCTCTTTTGGGAATCGCGTCTGCCTGGTGTGCTACAGTGAAGGAAGACAGACGCCTCTCATGGCCCACCAACAATACAACAGTTCCTGTCAATCAGTGACTAATATAATACAATCCACTAGCACGAAAATATAGGATCACATCAATGGCTCATTGTGTGGTGCCTGATGTGTCTGTCATTCCTGCTAACAGTGCTGTCAGTTTCATTAAAAGACCACAGAGGAGAATGAGTGGGAGGGAGTGAAGAGTGTGACACTTCACCCCCACATTATTTCAGAAATGAAAGACTTGAGAAGTACTGTAGCAAGCTTTCTTGAAGCCATCCGTTAACAACCGGCTCTTCACTTTGTGCTCGCAAACAAACAGAAAACAACAAATCCGGCACCGAAACCAATCTTAAACGAACACACACACAAATCAGATTCAAGTCTTAAGACATAACATCATACGTTGTACAGACATTGCACTGTACTTAACCAGACAAAATCCAGAATCAAAACCCACAGTCTTAAATTAAAAACACTAGCTTGTATTAGTGGAGTGATATTAATGATTTGTTACATTGGGAAAAACATCCTGTGCTTTTGTCTTGTGTTGACAAGACTCGATAGGAATCAGCAAATAACTGACATATGAGAGTTGATATCCTCGGAAGGTCATTCACAGATCAAGGCTGTTGAAAGCTCTAACAGATGTGTCAGAGAGCCTCCTCCGCTGAATAGATCCACGTGGACATAAATACTAATATATTATTAAAACACAGTTATCCGTGCCAGAGCATATGCTTACTGTAAGGTGTATAATGGTGTCTGTTGCTCGACTGAGATCTAGCCATGCCTGATAGGGTTAGTTTTCTATTAAGGGATCGGGAAAGGGGAGCAGCTACCTTGTTTATTAAGTACACACAGAAAAATATACAGTACTAAAGAGAATCTAGATTTTAAGATCTATGGAGTGTTTTCATATTTTGAAGATATAAAAGTCAAGGACAAAACAGAGCCTTTCGAGCAGGACCCATATTCACATGCGCTGACATCAGCAGAGCGAGAACACAGAACCGCGCCACAACCTCTCTAATAGGTGGTCAGGGAGCTCAAGGAGAGCCAGGTTTGTGTTTCTGAAAATCCACGCGATGTACCATGGGGTTGTGCAAATTCCATTGTTGGAGGAACAGGACCTAAAGTCCTTTTTTAATGGATGTGCTTTTCCAATGTCAACTACTTAACCACAGGGTAAAGAAATACTGCCTTACAGTCCTGCAGATCCATTCCAGTCAATAGGAGATTAGAGGGTCAGATTGGAATTAGGCCCAATGCTAGCCCGTTTCTTGCTACACTTCATGCAATGCTAATCACTGTCTATTCTCACAGACTCAGCTGCTGTGTTCTGTGTTTGCTCAGCAGCCAATCAGCCAGACGCCATGCAGTATTAACATATAGCACAGCAGCCAATAGGAGACAAGCACAAAGTGATGGAAGAAACGTGTCATAAGGCCAGACCCCACTAAAACCCTTAATAATAAAAGGCCTTTAAAAAAAAAAGAATCAAAATAATTTAAAACATTGTTTTTGTGACTCACCGTACTTGTTTGTTTCCTTATTTACAATAAAGTGAGGAACAGTACAAGGCACATGACATTTTTTTTGAAGGGTTACAGATATAAATAACTGAAAAAACAGAAATTCAACATGAGTAGCGTGCTCTCATCCAGCGCTGTGCTTTCATCCGCCAGTCCTCAAGCTCTGCCGATCTTTAAACTGTTGCCCATCTCCTCCGTGCTTTGAGGACCTCTTTGAAGGCTGCGTACATTGTCATTAAATGTTATTGTCTGTGGTGACCCGATCGGGCCGGCTAGCAGTTTGGCCACCTATGAAAGGTCCCGGCCAGTTCTGATGTGGTTCCATTGATGGTCAGCTTGGTGTTGTGCTCGGGGTCACACTCTGTCCGCTATGGCCCAGTGTGAGTCAGGCGGTCCGCTCAGATGCTGTCTACGAAGCTGCCGGGGAAAAGCCCTGTCCTGCCGTTCCTCTGGAGCGTTCCTTTGAACCAGCCGTCGTCCCGCTTCCTGTGGACAAAGACAATGTCTCCTTCCTTCAGTTCTAGCTCTGCCTCACTCTGGGGGGGGTAGGACACAACCACCCGGTACCTGGAGAGAAACACAAGGGTAGTCAGACACAGGACGGGGTAGACAAACACAGATTGTTGTTACACCGGCATCGCCGTCTTGCAATATCACAAACTCCGTACCTCTCGCATATGATTGGCCGAGCGTCATGCTGCTGGGAAATGAGGGAGGAGCATGCCTGGCGAGGTGGCGGGGCAATGGGGGCACAGCCATCCAGGGGGCTGCTCTTTCGATGCGTTAGCTCCGGGGCTGAGGAAGACGATGTGGCTGCAGAAGGTTCTGGCTCTACGGAGCAGAGGAGCGCGCGCCCGTGGTTGCCTGCGGCGACAGAGGAAGACGATGGGGAGGCGTCGGGGCCCGATGCCCCCTGGAAGACTTCCCCCGTGGCGGCTTGCTCCGCTTCCAGGGTGGGGGAAGAGGGGGGAGAAGGACGAGATTTCTTCTTGTTGGAGGACAGCAGCTTCAGAAGGCCTTTCTTCTCCCTCTGCGTAATGACAAAATAAAGCAGAGAGAATGAGGTTAATCGTGTTTCACTTACACTCTACCTACAAGCCCAGAGAACCCAAACAGGAACTAATAGCGTGGACAGTAGAACATAATCCATCATCCTGGTCATTAGGTTGTTGGCTGAATCATAGCTGAGATAAATTGCTGCCGACCAATCAGTGTTGTGATGTCATTCGGCATGGGGCCAGACATCTGCTCTGTTACTGTCTGCTGACCTGAGCTGACTGCCTATGAATCGCACTCTCTAAATCAATTCCCTGCATCGTCTGTGAAACAGACGCACCTCTGTGTGTTCATTAGCTGCTTAATATAAACTGTAACATCCCCGATGTTTGCCAATGAACAGCGTGCTGGACATTCCAAACGATCTGATGTAAACAAGGCCAGGAGGCTCTATTCAGAAAAGAGTAATCTCTCTAGTCTATTCAGAAAATAGTAATCTCTCTATTTCACTTTTTCAGTGATCCACTCAAGCTGTTTTTGTCCAGTATTTTAATGCCTAATGGAATGTCATTCAAACTTGATCAATGCTAACATTACTGATTGGTGCTGTAGCACTGTTAGCCACGGCACTATCCCCGATGCCCACCTTTCCATCTTTGTCCAGCCGACACACGACAGAGTGGTTGGTCGATGTGGCTGTGCCGTTGTTGGGGTTGGCAGGTACACCGAGCACTGGCCCCGGTCGCAGGGCGTCGCCATCCAGGGAGGCGGCACTGACGTTGGGAGGAGTGAGGGATACGGCAGCACAGCCAAGAGCCACCCCGGGGCGGACGCAGCCTTGGGCTGGGTTGGAGGAAGAGGAGGGCTGGGATTGGCACACGGCCAGGTGGGGCATGAAAGCCCCGGAGGTTTGGGACTGGATAGGAGTCACGGCAGCCGTGGGCCGGTCCTGACTGTGGCATGCTGCTGGGATCAGAGGACAGGGCACATGGTTGGATCAGACACAAATACTAAATACCCTTTAAAACATCATCACCATCTGATTTAAGTGTCATAAACATTATATATTTTGTTTTTCAATCAAACTCATGGATTTTATTGTGTCTCCGGGCTCTTTGGATCACTGAAATCAATCTCAGACACCTGTGATAAATAGTTTGCCAGGTGAGCCCAATTAAAGGAAAACTACTTAAGAAAGATGTTCCACATTATTAAGCAGGCCAAAGGTTTCAAGCAATATGGGAAAGAAAAAGGATCTCTGCTGCGGAAAAGCGTCAAACAGTGCAATGCATTGGACAAGGTATGAAAACATTAGATATTTAATGAAAACATAAGCGTGATCATCGTACTGTAAAGAGATTTGTGGCTGATTCAGAGCACAGACAGGTTTGTGCAGATAAAGGCATAATGAGGAAGGTTACTGCCAGACAAATTCATTGGATTAAGAGAACAGCTGCTAAAATGCCATTACAAAGCAGCAAACAGGTATTAGAAGCTGCTGGTGCCTCTGGAGTCCCGCAAACCTCAAGGTGTAGGATCCTCCAGAGGCTTGCAGTTGTACAATAACCTACCATACTATTCGGCCACCCCTAAGCAATGTTCTCAAGCAGAAACGGTTGCAATGGGCCCAGAAATACATGAAGACTAATTTTCAAACAGTCTTGTTTACTGATGAGTGCCGTGCAAACATGGATGGTCCAGATGGATGGAGTAGTGGATGGGTTGGTGTAAGGAGGTGGAGGAGCTATAATGACCACTCAGTCCCTGTCAAACCCAACATGGGAACTGCTCTCTTTAATAGTGCTGAAAATATGTTCCATGAAAAAGTTTGGGCACCGGCGGCCAAATTACATGTTTTATTCAATTCTTAAGTGAAAGGAAACTGACAATGTTTGCCGTAATGTTTTTAAAAGAAATTGATACATTTTTCACGGTGGCATTACATTTATTAAAATATATAAGATATGCTTAAATACAGGGAATGTTGCATACAAATATCCAAACTCTTACTTCTTGCAATTTCCACAGTCAAAAATGTCATTAAGAAATGTAAGGGGAACTGTTAAAGCCAATCAGGAATATGTACCAAACCTCTGCATTCACCAGTCTGTAATGGGGAGAACAGGGTCATTTCTTTTAACTCTGAAAACTGTAGAATTTCCTACCAGTCCGGACAGCGTTGCGTGCCTGGTTAACAGTCATCTGCGATGTCATGTGCATGAGTGCCTTGGCCTGTCCAGTCGCCACGTGAGCAGACGTCACTACGGTACACGGTACTGGGCAGATGGAAATGGGCTTGCTGAGGTCAGGTCCAGGAACTGTGGTACCCAGGGGAGCCGAAGAGGGACTGACGATGGTGACTCCTCGCCCAGCCTGGGTTACCAGAGACAGGGATGCTTTGGGCTGGCTGCTGCCTGAAGCCGTCCTAATGGGATCCACAGAGGACAGGTTAGAGGGTCATAAGAGGTGATGGTATGGAAGTCAGGTTAGAGAAGAGGTGAAGGTAGAGACGTGTGTGTGTGTGTGTGTGTGTGTGTGTGTGTGTGTGTGTGTGTGTGTGTGTGTGTGTGTGTGTGTGTGAGACCTGCTGACTGGACTCATGTAGTTTCCGGGGAACACTCCTATCTTGCCAGTGTGCATGGAGGTTCCTTTGAACCATCCGTCCTGACAGCGCTCCAGAACAAGGAACATCTCTCCCTTTCGGAGCTCCAGCTCGTCTTCTTTCCGGGGGGTGTAGGGGAACAGGGCCACGTAGCTGGAGGGGAGAGACGCGTCATACACAGGCCAGCACACACACTACACACACTCCATCTATGGTTAGGAGGAAATGACTCAGGCATGGTGCATGGTTCAACATATCTGATTTAGTGCATCAGATGTATTTCATGGAAAAGTTTAGGCTCCCCTGGAATTTATTATTTATTTTATTGTTTACAATTAATCTTTTTGTGAACAGAAGTTGACCTGACCTCTACCATGTACAAAGCAAAACATGACAACCTTCTGTGCGTTTATTAGAGGATTAGGATTTAATTGTATCTTCTATAGATTCAAAATGACCAACAAATGTGAACATTGCGTGTGCACCCTCTCATTTAATACTTGGTAAAAATGATTGACCGCATGCCTGAAAAGTGTTGGATGACCCATAATGGTGAACCTCTCCAAGCTGGTACCGGAGATTCTTTACTTAAAGGCTTTACCCCTTTTAATCTAAACGTACCTTGTTTAAATATGGTCAAACAATTTCATTTTAATTAATCATTCCAAAGCACAGACCTTCAGCTATTTCATGTATTAGCTGTATCCAAGAGCTAGCACACCTGAATTAACTCATGAACTCATCAACAAGCTCTTACCTACTTGAATGAGGTGAGCTACAGTAGTTCAGGGCAATGAGAAAATTGTAAAATGTGCTGGAGATCCCTAAGAAAGGTTTGAGAACCAGTGCTTTAAATGCTGCGTTTTGTGATGAGTATTTAGAAAAGGCTTTCTTCTGAACTCTCCCATGCAGATCCTTGTTTTCTAAGGTAATCCGTACTGTGAACAACTACTCCAGTCTTAGCTAAACTGTTTTAAATATCCTCTGCAGTGACCTGTGGGTACTACTGTTTATTATTTCAAATCTGTAATGAATGCAAATACATCATAATCCTTTATTAACTTTAGTAAAAAATGTGGCATGTTTCACTATGTACCATGAAGAGATCAGGTCTTTAACAGAACATTTAAGTTTATATAGCTAATAGTGTCCAGAAAGACCTGTGAGAAAAAGAGTATTGCATTTAAAGGAATATATAAATATTAACTGAATAGCCATCCCCGTAACTAATCCAAACAATCTGCAAGGCACAGCTACATGGGTCAGGTCTCATTGAGGCACATCTCAAGGGGCTCTGAAACACCACTGCCCACCGAGAGCACAGACACTTATCAGTGTCAGAGGAGGGAAATGAAGAAAAACACAGTAACAGATCAGGCAGGTCAGCCGTAGCACAGGTCCTATCAGGTGTCTGTCAGAGGAGTGATGATGTCAGGGGTCAGGGGTGACCAGCAGGGCCTCTGATAGGACCCAGGAGGCTGTCCCCCAGAGGTGCTGACCTTTCACCCTTCACCTGAGCTCTGGTTCAACCTCTGGGGTTCCACGCTGACAGCTGGGTTCAGCCAGAGGACTGGAGGTATCCCAGGACCCAGCTTGTTCAGGGGGAATGCTGCAGGCACACAGGCCATGTGGGGAACCAGCTGTGTCACCGCCTCTTCCCTCTGGGTTAGTGTGCGGCTACTTTATACATGGAGGTTGTACTTTAAGTGTGTGTGTGTGTGTGTGTGTGTGTGTACTCACACTGTTGGTCTTTGTCTGCCACTCTGGTCGCTGCTGCTGGGAGAAGGCCTTTGACTGGCAGCCAACGCGGAGGCGGCTCCCACCGCTGAGGATTGTGGGGGAGGAGGTGGGGGAGGAGGGAGCGCATCCTGTCATCGAAAACAACAAACGTCCACAGCAGCCCGGAAAAAAAAAAGATCTGAATCACATCATAGAACAGTGCACAGTAATCCACCCTCACCTACAAGAAGCTTTGTCTGGAACTGACAAACGCAAAGAAATACGCTGCAGCCTTTACCGGAACATGACACTGTACAAAAGTTTAAAAAGTAATGCTCAAAATAGTCAACTGCTTGCACAAAACAAAGAAAAACTGCTGTTTGTTCAGTGACACATGACAAACCTGGACTGGCCTTTAAAAAATGCCCCTGGTGCTGTCATGACGAATAGCGCTCTGTGAAGCAAATCATTTCCTCTCTGCCCAACAAGGGTTATTTTCATTTGGCACAAAGATTTGGGTCTCATCCTTGACATCCCCCTAGAACTGGGAAGGAATATGTTGTGCTTGTTTGTTTGTTTGTTTGTTGCTATAGAAACCACAGCAGGTCCTATTGGAATCATTGTGGAGTTTAATTGGGGCAGTATGAAAGTCAGATACATGGTCTGTAAACATTAGCTTTCAGCCCCAGAGCTCCATGCAGACTGCTGAACTTGCCTACATGTATATACTTGTGTTTTGTAATAAAAGCCGGACCAAAACAGCCTTCAAGCAATACACGTGTTGATTTATTGGAAAAAGGGCTTGTTTCCTTGTAAAGATGCAAAACTATCTTAATATCTGTAGAGGATGGTATTGTAGACGGTAAATAACTCTAGTCTCATCTCTAGAAACAAGACAAATGTGTGTCTCAGCTTGACATTACCAAGCCTGAGGAGCTGTCTGACATAACTTTAATGAAGCTGTGGGGGGCGGCCCTATGTGCGAACATGCAGGCGTGAGCAAGGAGAAAGGTGAGTGTAGGTGGGTGTGTGTGTGTGCGTGCGTGTGTGCAAGATGCCACTTCTGCTGACGTTGGCACAGAGTTAATTAGATTGTCTGCAGGCAACAGAGATCCTCTGTACAGAAGCATCATGTACAGTTCCCCAGTGAAGCGGAGCGCTCAACCTTTGTGTAGCCCCCCTTTCAGCAGCACCACATACCAACGCCGCCACACACACTTACACACACTCAGCTGAACACGGCAGCAGACAGCCGTACGCCAGGTCCGGTTAAGAGGCCACTGCTCTGTGATGGGTCAGGGTTAGCGGCCCGCGAAGAGTAGCCGCGGTTCAAAAGAGGACACCTACCGCGGGTATTGATGCGTAGCTCGTCTCTGGGGGGAATGTGAAGACCGTTGCCGTGGTAACCGGACTACTTGGGGGAGGAGTCACTATGAGTCCAGTTGTGCAGATGTGAACCTGTTGAGGATAGGGTCACACAGTCAGACTACTCACAGATCCCAGACACAGATCCTAAACACACAAGTCTTTATCTTTAAAGGTTTCATTAGTAAGGTCAAGTGGAATAGCAAACATAAACATTGTAACACCAACATTAGTAGCTAAACCCTTTGTCACAATATTCATGTCACCAAATGGTTTTTAACAAACCCTGAAGGTAGCCTACTCATGGTGAGTTAGCTAACGTTATCGTCGCTACCCATTTTCAACTGGCTCTGACAGCTAATTTTTTTGATGAAATGATAGCAACATTGAGTTCTACCATCTCTATGCCTACTTTAGTCAGTGTGTCCCGGCCCTAATAGTGTAACTGAGAAGACAAATCTCCTCATTCAACATCTGGACCATGAAACTAGCAGCACACTGCATGTTATACAACCAACAAAACAAACCAAATCCAGTGACGAAGCTGCAATACATCAACTAAATGGATTGTCCACAGAAAACGTGCCTGGCCCTTGCAAATTCACCCAAATGTACCAAACATTTAAATTAGCTAATGGATTCTAGTACCAATTGGTCCATGCAGCTAAAGTTAGCTTTCTGGTTATTGCCAACTAGCTTGTTCATGTCGTTAGATTTAAAGCTTACCCATCAATCACATTTTAGGTCTTTATCAGCCTGTATTTTCCTCCTTTGTTGTCATGTAATGCCTATCTTTATCCTAGTTCTCTACTGAGCTTTATTCAAATTCATAGTAAACTGGAGCATGAGTGTTAGAACCTGGTCTTCCAATACTTTTCATTTGTGTTTATGTGTAAGCTGGGTGAAGTGGGCAGACTAGAAAAGGGGCAGTAGGGTCACAAATAAGGTTCTGCTACACTATACGGACTAAAATATATAATAATACATTTAATTTGATTGACAACACAGAATGTACTTCGCTCTATATGCTGATAATAACAAACCATTTGTGAAGTACAACATTTCTAATAACATTTTCCTGCTATAGCTTTTGAAATGTCATTAGAATGTTTGTGCATTTCATCGTAGAAATCTGACACATGGCACCTTTAAGTCTATTGCACACAGACCTGTGCAGGGAAAACAATGGCAACG
Source organism: Umbra pygmaea (assembly GCA_016801145.1). Classification (NCBI taxonomy): domain Eukaryota; kingdom Metazoa; phylum Chordata; class Actinopteri; order Esociformes; family Umbridae; genus Umbra; species Umbra pygmaea. The sequence goes on from JACXGM010011861.1 coordinate 15,146, forward strand.
ATAGCTGAAACCCAAAGAACCTCCATCTTGAGAACCTATCCTAATCCACAACAGATACGCTCAGCCACAGAAGAACCTCCATCTTGAGAACCTATCCTAATCCACAACAGATACGCTCAGCCACAGAAGTCAAAATCACTCAAGATTGACTTTCTTACTTTTTCGATTTACCAGCTTGAGCTGTCAACACATTGAAATGAAAAGAGGATGAGTACCCTAGTAGTGGCCCGTCAGTCGTTAAATGCGGGGAGGTATGTGTTTTCAAATGTGTCCCCCTGCAGATATATTTGAACGAGCCAGATATTCTGCTCACCTAAAAAACACATTAGGTACAGCCTTAAAATGTCCCTTTGAATGTCACCCTTTACAGCGGCGGTCGACCCAACGGACCAAGTCACGTTTTGTGAGTACGTACATGACCGAAATGGTCATGAGCACCAAGGTCAGGTTTCTATTGGCCGTGTCAATGCAGGTGAAGACAGATGTGTGCAGGGGCCTCGTGCTGAGAGAAAGTGCTTCACGTGTTGTGTGACACTGACTCAGGGTGGCTGTCCCAGTAACAGGGCCGTACTGTTAGACACAATGTCTCCTTGTACACTAAACTCCTGGCCACGGTATGCCTGACTAAGCTCTTAAGGTGAACGATTACCAAGGACACACCTCAGAATCAATCTATTGTACAGTTCAGTAGTCAGGATATGTGCAATTAGAAACAAAAAAAGTTTTTTATTTTTATCTGTGTTCTGAGGTGTGTTATGAATCTACAGGCTACATGCCTAATGTGTGCGAATAGCATCAATGAACTCAAGTGTTCAGTTTTTTAACCCATAAAAAGGGTAGCGTTTCCATAAATTGCAGGCTTCTTTATGCATTTAGGGCTTCTTTATACATCTAGTTTACAGTGGGTTGATTCCCCTCTCGGACTGAAATAAAAGCAGTAGACAGTGGGGGAAAGCACTTCCTTTCCTCTGGTACCCCAGGCTACTACTGATCTCCTTTGTTGTTTGAGGTCTGCTTTGAAGGAGAAGAGGAGCCAGAGAAAACATACCTTGGAAGTAATTACACTGCTCCTTTATTGAACTTTAGAGACCGTCAGAAACTTGAATGTCCTTCTGAATAGTGATATCAAAATAACAACACTTTGTACGAATCCAACAAGTAAAAAAGAACGCTGGTGAACAGCCCTTCCGTCTGTGCCGCACTGCATGCATGTCTCCCTCTGCTCAATAAAAATAATAAATATCCTGCCCCTGAAAATATATCTTTAAAAAATAGGAAAAACATGGATGGCCAGGAGGAAGACTAAGTAAAAAAGAAACAGAACAAAATAACTCTGCTTACATAGGATTCGTTTGGAGATGTTCAAGAAAAATTTTAACAATTTTAGTATTGCCAGATTTCTTGAATTGGCTGATAAGGACAAAATGTGCAGTTTGTTGGGAGAAAACAGACACGGTAAACACTGTAGCTGATTATGTCCTAGCCTGTCATTATATACCAGACACTATAGTACTATGCAAATGAGGCCTGTATATTACATTTTTGATTTGTTGATCATTTGTTTTACATGTTGGTTGTTTAGCTTTTTTTGGTTTATATATACAGTATCCTGCTTTATTACTGCTGCCTAAACAAGTTTGCTTTTGCACAATAGTGGCAAACACCATTCATGGCAATAAAGTACCTAAGAAATTTAATTAGGTGGGAGAGACAGATGCTGCGCAGGGGGTATGTCTGTCTTGTAAATGTATTTTATTGAAAAACTGTAATATATAAAATCATGAGACAGGTGCCTGGCACCTTACATGTGTTAGTTTCTTTAAATCGTGTTCGTCTGATAATCAGGGCAGATGAAGCTCAGTCAGAAATGTAAAGACCTAGTACTTCCCTACCTCCCCCTGGGCCAACCTCTGTAATAACATGGAACAACATGAAAGGTGTGGTCGCAAAACAACAGTTTCTGTAGAAACAAATTGCACATACAAAGTGCACAAACTCCACAGCAGTAACTACAGAATGCCACCAGTTTGGATAAGGGATCTTTGCAGCAGTTCCCCAGATGCTATGCTGCAATGGTTGATGTGCCAGGGAAGTAGGGTTTATCTTAGGCATGCCCAATCTAATGTTTCTGACGTCATGTCGATCCTAGGAGGACTCAAACCCTTGGAACCTGCTTCAGGACAATGTGGCCTGACGACTCCCTCCTGTCTACGTCCTGTACTCACCTCAATGTGCAGGTGCCCACGTCACTACTGTTGGTGATCACATTTTCTGCATGGTGATTCCAGCTGTACCTTTCCAGAGTGCGTCCCATTGTTTCTGCACAAGACCACTGAATTGTATTGATGCTACATCGACTGTGGTCACAGCCCACTCATTCCTAGCTCCATTTATGGACACTAACCGAACACTGATAAACGATGTGGCCTTAATACAATAGAAAAATTCAATAGTACCTTTTAAATTCCCCCCGGTACAGCCATAAGAGGACTGGCCAACCCTTTGAATCTGGCGTCTAGGTTTCTTCCTAGTGACTCAAATTCTCACAGTCATTTGAGAGACTCGATGTGAGACAGAACTGTGTCAGAAAGACAGGCCACAGAGACTTGATGTGAGACAGAACTGTGTCAGAAAGACAGGCCACAGAGATTTGATGTGAGACAGAACTGTCTCAGAAAGACAGGCCACAGAGACTTGATGTGAGACAGAACTGTGTCAGAAAGACAGGCCACAGAGACTTGATGTGAGACAGAACTGTGTCAGAAAGACAGGCCACAGAGACTTGATGTGAGACAGAACTGTCTCAGAAAGACAGGCCACAGAGACTTGATGTGAGAGCACCATGTAAGAAAGAGAGGACACAATGAAAGCAATTTAACCAGAGGTCATGAAGCCTTGTAGATTTAAAAAACATTTCCAAAGTAAAATAAACTTATTTGGAAAAACTTCCAAATGAAAAAAATGCTAAAAGTCAACACATGACCTTTGTGTAACAAGACATATGAGAGCATATTCCCAATTTGTAATGTCAGTCAAGGAGTAAGGCAGTTAGTCTGCCAGTAACTTCTCTTATCAGCTGCACAGAAAAATGGAAAGAAATAGCAGAGCAACCTTCTGAAGGTTTTCTCACTTCACAGCCCCCGTCTGTCACACGAAGCCTGCCTAAGATGCTGACAGATCTGTCGGTCTGTTAAGTGCCTGTCTTACCTGCTAACTGCCCGTCTTGCCTGCTTGCTAACTTCCTGTCTGTCAGTCCTTTACTGTCTGTGTCTGTTGTGTTGTCAAGCTCCAGCCCCTTCTCTGTCTGTACTGCCGGGGAGCCACAGAGCAGCTGCTCTGAGTGGCTGCAATTCCAAGGTTGCTGTGGAAACCTCAGGGGCTAAGCTGGAGTCTTTTTTGCGGGCAAGTGGAGTCACGCATCCATGATTTCAAACGCTTGGACGGAGCAAAGGCCTGTTTGGAATGACTGGGGAGGGTGGGGGGGGGTAATTGCTGACAGAAGGAGAGTGCGAATCTTTGTCAGGGAAACAAACATCTGCGAAAAACAAGAGTGTTGAATCTATGTTGTTGTTCGTGCTTGTTTGGGCGTCTGGAGTCCATGGCTTCTTCCTGTTCCACTCCGTGACTCATTATCCATGAATGATGAACTAGTCAAAACGGACAGTGTGGAGCCAATAGCAGTGTGATTCTATTACTAAGATGAAGCCAACAAGGGAGGGGGAAAAGCATACATCAAGGGTTATGACCTGGTGACACCCAGCCAGGCTTGGAATTTCATGATTTTAGGGGAACGCCACTTGCTCTTAAGGAGGTGCCTAATTTGCCAGCGCACTAAGACCATCAAGCAAAATCGCCAAGTAAATAGCTTTGCAAAGTGAAAAACAACATTTATTTACCCCGTTTCCTAGGTTTGACCCTATGACATGCTGTTCTGAGATCTAACCCTATGAACACAGGATGAATAACACAGATGGATTTCTATCCTTCCTGAACAAATTAATTCTAAGCTAAACTCATGTTATTCACCCACACACATGCACACACACACACACACACACACACACACACGCGCACACACGCAGAAAGCCACAGCTTAGCTATTACTTCTGAAAATCTGACTGCACATTTCCTGTGTGTAAATTAGCCTGACTGTATTACCTTGTGTTTTGGACATAAATGGGGACAGGAAGGCAGCGTCAGTGATGACTTTTGACTGTGGGTTGTAGTTGTGTAACTGGCCTGTATATTTTCATGTTTGGCTTCTTTAAATAAATAAATTGTTTGGGTGTAAAATTATCAACTAGCTAGCATAGCTAACTATCTACAAACCAAACTAGCTAGTAAGTAACATTAGCCAATTGAACTCATGTACTATTAAATTGACAACGACTATTACCTTTGTCAAAGCATTTTATCTGATGTTATTCTATTATTTAGATGTTAAAGTACTCTTTGTTTACCTATATTTTATTTGTTCGCTTTTGCAAGACTCAACTGATGATGCTACTGAGACTTTGAAATAGTGAAGACTGTGTGTGCATGTGTATGTGCGCATATGTGTGATGGACACAATGATCGGCCATTGAGAATGTAAATATCTTAGAGTCTGCTGTGTCGGTTTGCCTGTGACTAGTGCATTCCCCAGCAGCAAAACAGGCAACAAGTCTGAAATATTCTACTTTTCCCTTTGGCCCACTTTGGCCGAAATAATTATAATTTTTGGCGGGGCATCAGCAGCCATGGAGGTTGTAAAATTCCTACCCTGCACCCATTTACAGAAAGATGTGCTATGCTGACATGATCTAATTCCTTCTAAAGGGGAGATGCAATGTTGAAAACAGTGTTCTGCACGACTCTGTTGAGGAATTCATTACCAGGGACAACAGAGTTTGGGTTTTGGATATATTAAGCCCATTCATCATACAGAGTGCTTCTGAGATACGGCGTTCTTCATTTAGTTGCTTCCTCGATGGTTACGGGGAAATGCAGACGTCTTCTCCTCCCTTTCCGCCCCCCCGGACCTCGATTAATCTCATCCTCTTAACCCACTCTCTCACCACTTTAGTTAGTGGTGAGTTAGTACGAATACTGGCAACTTAAACTCAAGGTTTTGGAGGACTTTTTTCAACACTTAATAATTTTCAATGACACCATACCCTCAATTGTTGCAATAAAGCAAATTGTGCATAAAAGTGATTAAAAACTGTAAAGTACGCATTGCCAATTCAATACTAATGCATGTATGCCTTCCAAATGACATTACATTAATAGTTAAATGAAAAACGCTAGCCCAAACAGACTGAAGGTGATTTGTACAGCCTACTGCTAGTAAATAGTGAGGCTGTGAGCAGACAGAATAAGCCTGTGTGTCGCTATTGGTGTAGCATTCATATCATCCTCGCTATTTCAAATGTTCAAAGGTTTTGTATCGTCATTTTTTGACACATTTATTTCTCTTCCTTCCCATTTCTGTGATGTCCAATTCCCGGTTATGATCTTGTTTAATTGCAGCAAAATCAATTAGATGTGGTAGCAGTACATCACCGTCTATTGAATGGAAACTAATGAAAGCCTCTAAATCTCAGAAATACAGAAATTAAATCTTTAAATGATTAATTTAAAACAGAAGAACTTATAGAATCATAAACAAGTACATTTCATGCATCATGTTGAGAAAATGTCTTATTTAAAAGGTATTTTGGTGCTGGATGTTCTGAGTTTCAAATTCCAGCACTTTTAAACACCTGTAGAACTCCTTCATATCTCACCTGTGACGGCGCGCTACATGACAGTCCTCCGCTGAGCTCTCCAATGCGGGCAGCGGCCGTCGGGTTGGACGAGCTGATGAGCACCGGCCCGCTGATCTCCATGGAGTGTCTCTGAGGGGGCGGGGCCAGGCATGGCTTGTGGGACATGGTGAGCGACGTGAACGAGTGGCGCTTCTTGCTGTTCTTCTTCTCCCCGGGCCGGTGGGGGCCTCCGTTGCTCTGGGGTCCCGACGAGGCTCCCTCTCCAGAGTCTCCGCTGGAGTCCCCCGGCTTGTCCAGCTCAATTAGCTGGCGGGCAGCCGAGTTGAACTACATGAGGGGGAAACGGGGGTACAATGAACATCAGGAAGGGCCGAGGAGATTACAGCGGGGTGACAGTAGAAAGGGCGGCAGTCAATATGATCATCAAAGCTGTCACTTCATAATTAGGACTAGTTTCGAGCCACATGGCTTTATCTGATGGGAGCAGGCGGTGATGCCAAGAATGCATGCGGCTATGAGGCTGAGAGAGGACCTCGGGCTCTAAAGGGGGGTGTGTTGAACAGAGGAAAACTAAAAAGTGTGAAGTTAATCACAGGGAGGACAACACAGACAGCCCCAAGACGCTCTCCCTCTACTTAAGAGGACATAAAAAGCAGAGAACTTTGCACCAATTCAAAAGTGCTAAGCTGGGTTTACCAGGGGGTCCCGTGTTCCCACGCAGCCCGAGATCCGATATACAGCCAAGCACACCGCCAACTACAGAGCCGCTTTTAAAGCCAAATCAATGCACAGAAAGCGTTTGGCGTCGGGAGGTGTAATGCGTGGGTTGCGAGACCTAGATTATAGCTCGTCCTTCGAGAAGAGGCCAGGATTGTTCATGTTTGCTTTTGAAAAGATAGTGGCTTAAATGTTTACTGTGTGAAAAATGCTTAATGTACCATACTTGGCCCTGGCACATTTGTTTTTCATAACGTGTGCGATAGCAGAGTAAAACATGTCTTCCTCTGAGTATTTTTCTGCTGTGAAAACATGAGCAATTGCATCTACGAGTTGGTCTGCATTAATTCCCTTTAAAAAGAACCCCCTCAGGATATTAAGCAAATCTAAATCTGTCACATGAATAGGGCCATGGCAAATGTAGACAAATGAAAGAAATACGTTTCGGTCCCCTGCTTCTAAGAATGTCACTTTAGATGTTACAGAGTCAAAGATTACCCTTACAAAAGCTTTCATACAAAAAATGCTTTTGCCTTCCTCAAACTGCTCTTCTTTTTATGACAACCCTCCGCCCACTTGCGAGCATCCTGCTATCATGTTCTATTCAGGAAAAAAGCTGCTCTAAAAGGCTTTCAGAGGCCACGGGTTAAAATTGGACATTTAGTATTCTCAGGCTGTTTCAGGTCTTCAAACCCGGGAAGGCTTGTCGTTCCAGCCGACCGTTCTTTAATAAAAACAGCAGTGATCGGTGAGGCTTGTTAACGACAGCCATGAATTACTTCAGAATGTCAAACTAAGGATTGCGAAAGATTTTTACAGGAAACGCAAGCTGTATTGAAGGGGAACAGGGGGATTAGGAGAGGTTCTCTTAAAAGGTAATTCATTGGTAAATCTACTGGCACGTTTAGTACTTCAGTGAATTATATTTGGACTGTTTTCTAGGGGCAAAACGATGGGGGGGAACAGAGATTACAAATGTGCAAATTTCACATAACAGAGCACACAAAAGAGATGGCGCCAACACACAGTCAGCATTTCCTAACCTCTGTCTAAGGTAAAAAAAAGAGTCCCCATGACATATCCGAGACGAATCGGCTGTTAACATTCCGCTTACCTCGACATATGATATGGGGAAGATTCCAATTTTATCCCCCAACATTCCCTCAGCCCAGTTTTCATCCACTCTGCGAATCACAGTCAGAATATCATCCTGGAAAAGAGAAAATGCTTGTTACCGGGCAGATTGTCATCAAAGACGTTAACTAGCAGAGTTTCAGATCCTCTAGGAACAAACACCCAGGACGGAAGAACAATAATGAAGCGAGATATTTTATTAACAACTAAAGGAAGAGCCCACAGTGAGCCAAGGCTTTGTAATTTGAGCAAAACGCCAGCTTATGTTTAAGGACCAAGAGATGCACTTCCCTTTGTTTCAATTTCTTCTAACGCTTTAAAGAAATGCAGACTGCAGCTTATAAATGCCAACGATTGAAAGGAATGACTGTTTTAGATTGAAACCCACCCATAAATGTAGACATTTGACTATGTAATAGCAGCTCATTTGAGGTGTTTGTGTTAGGACACACCAACGACGGAGTACACGGCCCCCATCAGTAGGACACGTCTGCAGAGATGGACGTGAACTCTGTGCCATTCAGAGGTGTGGTCAAAACACCACAGAGCTTTTACAATCAACATTTGTTCAGCTGTCAGACGCCCAAAGTTACAAAATGACAGCTTGAGAAAAGACTAAATGGGCTGTAATTAAAAAACTCTTGCTAGAAACTCCAGTTCCAGCTTTGGCTAGGTCTCTTGTGGTAGGGCTGTGGTTGGGATCGGCCGGCTGCTAGTCACCTTAGTGAAGGGCAGGCAGTCTTTATCAGCCTCCTTGTCCTTCAGCTCAAAGTCATAGAGAGCCTTGCACTGGGGCGGAGGCTGAGGCAACGGCTTGATGATCTGGACAAAGTTGGTGGGGAAGAAGCCGTGGACTCCGCCCACCTCCCCGTGGTACCAGTTCTCGTCCACTTGGCGTCGCAGGATGATGACGTCGCCCTTGCTGAACTTGAGATCCCCCGGCTCCTTGCCGTCATAGTTGTACAGGGCCTTGGCGCAGGGCAGCTGAGGAACACCCTGTAGGGAGAAAGAGAGAGTTCAGTCTCAGACCAAAACATTTAGCACTCACGGATAATTGAGCGGCATACAGAAACACATTCCAACTCAGAGACGCATTACATGAGGAACTGGGCCGCGGGGGACGTGAGCATGAGACAGCGGTTTACATGGGTTCCTGAACTCAAACTGTGTATCTGTGCAGAATTTTGAATCTGAGGTCAGGACAGTGCTATGAGGCTAACACACCACAGGGGGTCAGGAACAAAAGCAGCCAGTCACCTGGTCTGACCTGCAAAAGGAACGCGTTTAGGCATCCTCAGTCACGGCCAGCGCATCATCACGCCTCATTGCGTCTTCTGCTTCCTGCAGTCAGTCACCCCTCTCACATTCGCTCTCTTTCCCTTTCGGTCTCAAACCCAAATGTCTAAAAGAAGCTCGGCCCAAAACAGACACAGGTTACCATGGAAACACAAGAAATAAAAGGTGTAGGCCGTCTTGTCTACTTGTTATGCAAGCAGGCAGAAATGCGGACTATAACTATTTAACTGCACTCGCAAAACAATGACTAAACTAATTGTTCTGCGGAGGGAGGGGGTACAATGAGCCCCATTCAGAATAGCTGTCCACAAGAGCAACACTCCTGTCCAGAAAGCCATGACCCCCTACCTGCTATGTTAGGCCTTTAGTGCCAAGGATCACAATCACTACCACGCATAACAACATGAATGTGATGAGAGAGAGCGAGAGAAAGAGAGAAAGAGAGAGAAAAATAGACAGAGAGAGACAGAGAGACAGAGAGGCAGAGAGAGAGGCAGAGAGAGAGAGAGAGAGAGAGAGAGAGAGAGAGAG
>JACXGM010011862.1:0-24564 GCA_016801145.1 Umbra pygmaea
ATACTAACAATGGGATATCATTCTTTTTACAAATAAAGACTGATTCATTTGTGTATTGTGTTATTGGTTATTGGGGAGAGAGTTCTTGGGAAAATATGGCCCAAGTTGTGTTTGCTTGTGTAACTATAGCCAGGGGGTAGGTGGAATAGGGAACACTCAAAGATTTTTATTAAGGAACACTATATTTTTCAACACTTTTTGGACTGAGCCGGTTTCTTTTTTTGCTCACAAACTATAGTTTGGCTACACAAATCATATAGGCTTATAATTATACTGTAGCCTAATTTTTTTATAAAGACTTGAGAAAGCCAATATTATAGGCTGCTGATAGTTACAGTTCTATAACTCTTAGCCTAATTTTCAATAATAATATTTAACAGCCAGCGCATCTTTTCAGGAGCGATCAGAATAAAGTTTTCCCACATGTCAGACTGACCTTTTTTCGATACAATTGGATTGAAACGCTTCACTGGTTCAGAACGCTTCAGTTCGCCATCACTACTATTAAGTATAGTAAGCGAGTATCCTAGCATGGGGATATACTGATGCGTCATAACATTGGATCTAAAATTAGACCACTTCCACAAGCGACGAAGCCCGCAAAGTTTAAACATTAAACATTTGGCACAACCTTTTCGCATATCATTTAAAATGTATTTAACAAAAAAACTAATGTAATGACACATTTATTATTACCTAACTTTTGGATACTTACATTTAAACACAGCCAAATAAGGATCGGCTTCGGGAAACCCCTCCTATAGAGATTGCTAATGTGTCGTCATCATGACATATTCTGGCAAAGCATTTTGGGAATCCGCGGCACAAACTTAAGGCGCCCATGCTAACTGTCTTTTTATTCAACAGTCTTAATATCTTTTATTTAACAGGCTCATGCACCAATAGCTCCAACAATGTTTTACTAGAAAGCGCATTTAGTAAGACCAATAAACCAGTCCAAGTTTTCACAATTTACAATTTAACTTATGCATGATGTGTTTGTGATAGTAAGTTACGTGTTTTGTTGAATTCTGAATGCATGCAAATAGATGAGAAAGCGAGGAGTGTGGTGCTTAAAACATTAGCATTCCTTTGAACGGACGACAGTTTTCGTCCCCACATTTACAATCTCCAGGTCCTGGACCCATCCATCTGTACAAAAGACCTGGGCCTGCCTGCTGCAGCGACTTGAAGTTACTGAAAACTTTGTGTGTATGCATTAACACCAGAATTTGAATTATGATTTCATTCTTTGTGGGGGTCTCATAAAAATAGCAGCGACCGATGTATAACATGATCAAAATCACCCATCGCGATATGCGCTCAGCAGTAGCTTTTAGGCTGGTTATTAACATACATGTCGTGATATATATTAAATGAAAAAGTCCATTTTTTGTAATCGAAATAATAGTGCTGATGATTTTTAGAGACCGTCACAGGTGCATGATTTTACTGCTTTCATGTGAGCTCCCAAGTAATTCAAACCCTGACTAGTACTATATCATGTAGTTGTATGGGTGCTGGAAGTTGAGCAACAGCCAACATGTTGACGTCCCGACGGCCCTTGACCAGTCGCTATGCTCATAATGATCCAGTCCTTTCATTCCCTTTAATTTCTCGTCATATCTTGTCTTTGCATTAGGATTTATTTTTAGGCGGTATGGTCGGAAAATGTTTGTTTTAACCCGCTGCATTTTGGAGGATTCTGTTATTCATGCTAAGTTTTCATTATTTTCATGCCAGAACACTAGCCTGCTATGCCAGCCCATAAAGTGGCCAAACATACCCCTAATTCTTTGCGTTTTGATGACGTTGCCGCCCACTTGGTCACATGTCTTAGCAATCTATATTCTGTGTCGCAAAGGGTTGTGGGCTTTATCAGGCCAAAAAGCATGCAGGGTTGCATACTTCGAAAATCCCCCGGAAATAGTAGACCATCTGGGGACTACTGACATATATTTGACTACTATATTTGCGTTCTATGGTTTAGGACAGTGGTTCCCAAACCTCTCCTCGGGGACCCCCAGCCAGGCCATGTTTTTATTTTCACCCTGAAATGACACAACTGATTAAATTAGTCAACTACACATTACACCTTTGACTAATTGAATCAGGTGTGCCATTTCAGGGTTTAAACAAAAACACGGCCTGTGGGGGTCCCCGAGGAGAGTTTTGGGAACCACTGGTTTAAGACATACTAATCGTTGTCTGGCATATACTATTTAGTATGCATACTATGCGTATTGAGACGCAGCCAAAGAGAAAACAACCTGCAATTGGGCACCTTAAATACCTTTTCTCATGATTGGATGCACCTGTCTATGAAGTTCAAGCCTTAATGAGCTCACCTGTCGAATTGTGTGTTCCAATTAATCAGTGTTAGGTATTCAAATCAACAAAATGACAAGGGTGCCCAAACTTATGCATCTGTCTAAGTTTGTTTTGATGCATATTGTATATTTTCTGTTAATCCAATGAACCTCATTTCACTTCCGAAATATTACTGTGTCCTTCAGTTATTTAATAGATCAAAATGAAATTGCACAATTTTGTGACGTGTCTTATATCCGATGACGCGGTTTTGGAGATTTCTTCTGTTGAAACAATTGTTGTGTAGCTACTCCGTCTACAAGTTTTTGATTAGAGCATACATTGTCATCTTTTTATTTTATTCTCTCTTCTTTGTAAAGCGTATACACTTTTTCTATCGAATTATTGTTCATCTGGCTGTATATCCACAATGTCGTTGTGTGTTGTAATGCAACCGTACTCACTGATCTTTCAAGTGTTTCCGACTTGGTGCTATTACAAACAGTAGTCCAGTCACCAAATCCACTGTCCACCTCCGCGTCATTTGGTTCCAAACCAGTTTGCGCTAAATCCTCGTAAGCAAATACGAATGGTTTCTCCATTGAACGAAGAGAGAGGATCCGATAGAGGTTACAATGTATCCGTATATCCCTGATAATCTAGACTGATCAAGTATACATTTTCAAAAGGCCTGCTCATGATAATGTTAAATAACCCACAATTACATAAATAATTCACCACTCACACGATACCTGTAAAGAGACCAAATTTTACTTAGCCAATTCCTTTTTCGCAGTTTTTTAAAGCCGCGTCGATGACGAAAGGATACTAGCCTAGGAAGTAACCTACAGTCACTTCCTACAGTCTACCTGGTGCAGGTGGGACAGCCAAGCTGTAAACCCAAATGAAACCGACAGAGGCCGCCCTGAGTTCTAAGATGCGTTGTCCGGCTTTTACTAGATAGCCTAGCCACATAATTATATTCCACAGATTCAAGCACGGCATCGTGTAGAAATCATTATCCGGTAGGCCTAAACAGTTTTTTCAACGCTTGTAAAATGGTCACTTTAACGAGCAAGTAGTTCCGTTGTTACGGATTGCATTCTACAAATAGCGCATTTAAAATAACATTTTAAGACAAAGTGTGTTAATTACTTATGGAAATTGTATGTTATTGGGTATAGTGGGCATATTTTAGGTACAAAAATTACTTGGCCAATCTTAACAGCTATTCTTTTTTAGGGTTGTTTGTTTCCATTGTTAGTGCGCTCTCAAGAGAGCTGTCAATGTCTAGTCTAATTCAAAGCTTTGTATTTGGAGTCCGTTGCTGGTAATTAAATGAGGACTAAAAGTGTGCCTGTAGTGTTTTGGTAAAAAGTTATATGAAGAGTTCTGGTAAAGAATGAGGTTTAAAAAAGTGCCAATGATCCAAAATATGCCACATAAATCTGTGAAACATGGTGGAGGAAGTGCTTGGGCAAGTATCTGGTACTGGAACTGCCGTACTGTACTTCTGTATTGATGATGTGACAGTAGATGGCAGTAGCAGGATGAATTCTGAAGTTTACAGAAACATTTGCTCAGATCCAAGCAAATGCTTTAAAGCCCAGTGGATGATGCTTCATCATGTAGCAGTGTAATGACACCAAACATTCCGTCATTGTCAAAAAGAAGACTTTCAGGTTCAGAAAATTGAAGTTTCTTGCCTAAACAACATAATCACCTGATCTGAATCCTATCATGCAGGAAAAGCCTGACAAGCAGGAACGAAAGTTGACTCCAGTACAGGTCTGACAGTGCATCACCAGGTAAGATACACAGTGTCGGATGATGTTTATGGGTCTAAAACGTAATTATACAATCTATGGTCTAAAGTGGGGGAACATCACATGAACAGGATACATGACCAAGAAGTAAACCTCAATACTTTATTGTACAGTACATTGATCTGACCAGATATTTTCGGTACCCTGAAATGTTTTAAATGTTTCATAAAATAAGGATAAATCACTGACAAATAAAGTGTGCATTCTGCACTTTAACTGAATATTCATTGTGTAATTTCAACTCCAAAGTCCTGGAAAATAGAGCTAAAAGAAACAAAAAATGGTTCACTGTCCAAATAAACTTGGAGTCCACTATGCTTCATTGTTTAATGCATATTCAGTTCCATTGGGAATGAAAAGAAACATCTTGTATCTGACTCTTTTATAGTTACACATAATTTAAAAAATGGAATCAAATATTTATATCCATCAGTTAGTTTAAAATAAATAGTAGTAGTAAACACTAACCGTATATATGTTTTATATTCATGTAGCTCATCTCACTCAAGGTATGCCATGTGAGTTCAGTACAGTAGTTGGAATAAGATAGGGCATGGGATAAATATGTGACAGCAAGTTACCAAGACATTCATGCCAGAAGTTATACAAAACAGCAACAATCATGAGGCCATGTTTGCTGAAACGTTGAGCTTTTAAATTCTTTGGCATTCATTAAATTACAGTGTGTTTCCCTGCTGTAATGAGGGCCCTGAATACTACATTTAAATGTGATATCCTTTTTAACAACTATATTAACCATACCAAAACCTTATAGCAAACATCTTACATTACCTTATTACGTTATAAGTCACTATTATCTCAAAGCAGATGCAATAAGCTCATTACCCAGAATGCTGTGCTTCAGTTCATACAGTCTAACATTTGTCTGTCACTTAGGCTGAAATAAGAGAATGTCTTCTGCTGTTTAGGAAGAACAAGAGAGATACTATGCCAAAGGGTTATGCAGGTTACACTCCTCAATCAAATGTTCTCAAGATTAATTATAACCATGGGTAAAGCAGAGTAAAAGTTTAGTCAGGTCTTGAATGTTCCCACAGCTCCAATTTAAACATTAATATTAACAATATTCTAATGCATAAACCCATGAGGATTGATTATATTATTAAGGAAGAAACAAATATCAGAAGGAAACAAAACATTTTACAAATAGTGTATTGATAGTAGACATTATTTAAATGTTCTCTTTTGGTACACACTTGCTATAGCACTTAATAATTTAAAGAGTATTTGTCTCCACCTCCGCCGACCCATTAACAACTGAAAACATAATCCCTAACTTATATGATATCACTGCACTCTCTTATTGATTCTGAAAGAACAAGTTGAATAGCTATCAGAATTATTACACATGTAGTAACAGTGACAATATTATTTGCTATTGTAAGAATAAATACAAAGACATTGGCCATATTCCTCTGAAGTTATGTGTCAGCCACCAGTGATTTAATGAGCGGTTTAGCATACAGAAATCTGTGGTAGAATTCCCAGTAGCTGTCTGTAAGCTAGTCAATTGCTGACAATGGCATCAATATACACAGTATACCTTTGATAGTTACTGACCACTGCAGACTGAGAACACCCCATATTATCTGTAGTTTTGGGCAAGCATAAGCATTTGAACAACTTTGACAAGGGACAAATTGTGATGGATAGACATCTGGGTCAGACTATCTCACACCCCATCTTGTGGGTTCTCCCGGTCTGCAGTGGTCAGTACCTATCAAAAGTGGTCCAAAGAAGGAAAAGCAGACAACTGGCAACAGTGTCATAGGTGGTTGAGGCTCATTGATGCACGTGGGGAGCAAAAACTGGCCCGTGTGTTCCGATCCAACAGACGAGCTACTGTAGCTCAAATTGCTGAAACAGTTCATCCTGGTTCTGATATAAAGGTGGCATAATACAGTGCATCACAGTTATGGGGCTGCTGTTTTGGTGGCAAAAGGGGAACACAATATTAGGCAGTTGGTCATAATGTTATGGCTGATCAGTGTATACTTTATTATGGTTGACACCAGTATGCTTACCATATGTCATTCAAGCATCGTAATTTAATTTCAAAATACTGCCCGACTTTGGGAAAAATCCCCTTGGAGGCAGTAAACTGATTCACAAACTTTCCCCCATGCATTTTCTATACCATTTGTATTACAAGACATCAAACCTCGCCCTTCCGTCACATACAGTATATGGACAAACACTGCATTGAATTTATTCAGTTTTTTAACAATATCCATTTTACAATTTATTTTAAAATCCCACAATATTAAATCAAAGCATGGAAATGGATGAATAGAACTAATTTGACCTTTTCTTCATCTGTTTTCACATGTATAACTGAGGAGTACGTGTCCACAGCACATTCAGATTTAAAGACATGGCCCTTATACCACATGGTCACTGATCAATGCCATATTTTTAAAAGCACCCGACTTAAACATGTTATGCAGCTCTGGTTGCCATAGAGAGCATTGTTGTCAAGATTGTCAATGGAGGACTTTCTGTGTGAAAGTGTTTGAAATTAGTCTGGAAATCATGAAGGTATGCATACCATTGATTTTATACTGAAATGGCAGACGAAAGGGCATCCTGTCAAGTATGATACTGATGGAGAAAGCTCACATGCTTTTCACCTTCTAATGGTGTAATCATAGCTGGAAGTTGTTTGTAGAAGGGTATACCTTGGTATGGTATCTGGATAAATATGAACTGTGTTTGTGTATTTTACCTAGATGTCTGGGAACCTCTGTGTTGTTGTTATTTACTAGAATAAATTCCCTAATGTTTCTCTTTATTTATGGGCCTATGTTCACTTTTTCTGAATCACAGGATTCCATAACACATTGTTTTATGTAGCTAAAGAAGACACATGGGCGATTCCAGCATTAAGAACATTTAATTTGCGTGCACAATCCAGAATAATGTTTTACTGAATAACAGGTGTCTACATTAAGCATTGAGGATAGTGTATACCAAAATAAATGGAACCTACCTTGATGTTGGGTTTGTGTAATCTTACTAAAATAAAGCAATGTAAAAAAAAGGTAATGTAAAAGGCATTTCCATTTACTTAAAGGAACTGAAAACACTTGTATAAGTTTGCTCTGTGTATCATTCCATGAATGTAAAGCATGGTTTTGGAATGAAGTTTTACCTACCTCACAGTGGACTCTAGTAATAAATAATCCTGAGCCTGAGTCTGATAAATAATGGCAACAATAAGCTCACTCAATAAGCTCATTCTACCGCACACTGTTGGCTTCACCTACTGGAGGCTGTAACGAATAACTTCTCAAGTGGTAAAAAAGACCAATACAGTTTATTATAGAAAGGGTGAGCAATAACAAACCAAGAATATAGGCGAAGGTACAGAGGCAACTCCAAAAAACACAATACCAGGTAAACAATGCACGGGTCAGGCCAGAATAACGATCCAAGAAGATAATGCTCAGTATGAAGAAAAATGAATACTTACAATATCTCGCCAAGAGGCAATGGTGTGTGTGTGTCTTATATACTGACTGGGTGAGAGCAGGTGGATGGAATTTGGGTGATTGAGTCCGAGTTATGGGAATTGTAGTTCTGAGCAGTTTAGGAAGGGGAAGATGTAGTTCTCAGGGAAGAAGAACTGGGGAATGTTACAGAATCCCCCCCCCCCCCAAGGTGCAGCTCCTGAGGCGCCAAACAGCGAACCTGCCACTGGACATCAGGCGGCAGAAGACCCAGGCAGGAGACTGCAGCGGCAGAAACCAGGCCAGTGGAGGCAATCCAGGGTGAAGCCGACAAGCAGAACAGGCAGGCGGAGGGAGTCTTGGCAGGCCGGAGGGCGGAGGTAGCAGCAGCGGACCGGAGGGACGAAGCAGCAACGGCGTGCCGGAGGGGGGAGGCAGCAGCAGCAGAACGGAGGGACGAAGCAGCAATGGTGGTCTGGAGGATGAAGGAAGCAGCGACGGGCCAGACGGCCGACAAGCACTGGAGTGGGGCCTAGGGCAGGACCTGGCACGAGGACAGGGGCAGACACTGGCACGGGGACAGTGGGAGACACTGGCACGGGGACAGGGGCAGACACTGGCATGGGGACAGCGGCAGACAATGGCACTGAGACAGGGGCAGCCAAAGGCACTGGGACAGCCAATGGCAATGGGACATCCAATGGCACTGGGACAGCCAACGGCACTGGGACAGCCAACGGCACTGGGACAGCCAACTGCACTGGGACAGCGACAGGGGCAGGCAATGGCACTGGGACAAGGGCAGGCAATGGCACTGGGACAAGGGCAGGCAATGGCACTGGGACAAGGGCAGGCAATGGCATCGGGACAGGGGCAGGCAATGGCACTGGGACTGGTGCAGACAATGGCTCAGAGGCATACACCAGCTCGGGAACTAGGGCAGGCAAAAGCACGGGGACTAGTGCAAGCATCGAGATTGAGTCAGGCACTGGCATGGGGACTGAAGGAGGAACAAGGGAAGGCTCTGGCAAAGGGAAAAGGGCAGGCCTGGGGAGCAGGGCAGGTCCGGGGACAAGGCAAGGCTCAGGCTCGGGGACAAGGCAAGGCTCAACTGATGGTGGTGTAGCAACCTCTGGTGGCCGAGACTGGGGAGCGGTAGCGACCTCTAGTGGCCGAGACGGAGGAGCGGGAGCGACCTCTGGTGGCCGAGACTAAGGAGCAGGAGCGACCTCTGGTGGCCGAGACTGGGAGCAACCTCTGGGTAGTGACCTCTGTTGGCCGGGAGGCTTGAGCGGGAGTGGCCTCTTGTGGCTGGGAGGCTTGAAGTGCGGCCTCTTGTGGCCGCGAGACTTGAGCGGGAGCAGCCTCTTGTGGCCGGGAGGCTTGAGCAAGAGCTGCCTCTTGTGGCCGAGGAGCGGGAACTACAGCCTCTTGTGGCCGAGGAGCGGGAACTGCGGCCTCTTGTGGCCGAGTAGCGGGAACTGCGGCCTATTGTGGCCGAGTAGCGGGAACTGCGGCCTGTTGTGGCCGAGGAGCGGGAACTGCGGCCTGTTGTGGCCGAGGAGCGGGAACTGCGGCCTCTTGTGGCCGAGGAGCGGGAACTGCGGCCTCTTGTGGCCGATGAGCTGGAACTGTGGCCTCTTGTGGCCGAGGAGCGGGAACTACGGCCTCTGCTGGTCGGAGAACTTGGGCGACCTCGGCTGGTCGGAGAACTCGGGCGACCTCTGTTGGTCGGAGAACTTGGGCGACCTCTGCTGGTCGGAGAACTTGGGCGACCTCTGCTGGTTTGGAGAACTTGGGCGACCTCTGCTGGCCGGAGAACTTGGGCGACCTCTGCTGGTCGGAGAACTTGGGTGACCTCTGCTGGACTGGGTGTGGTGGAGACCTCTGGTGGACTGGGCATGGTGGAGACCTCTGGTGGACTGGGCGTGGTGGAGACCTCTGGTGGACTGGGCATGATGGAGACCTTTCCTACCCAACCTATTGGTGTCTGAACCTGTGCTATCAGGGTCCTGCCAGGACATTGAGGGGCCCCGATGGCTTCCAAACAGGTCAGTAGACGAGGGGATCGGGTGAGCAGCTGCTTCAATAGGAATGTCTCAGCCTCCGTCTTGAGTGACCCACAACCGTCTTTCCTTAACACAGTGAAAATGTAGTCCCTCTTGGAACTGAGGCCGGTGGCCATCTTGGGATCGGCCATCTTGGAACTGGGGCTGGTAGCCATCTTGGAACTGGGGCTGGTAGCCATCTTGGAACTGGGGCTGGTAGCCATCTTGGAACTGGGGCTGGTAGCCAGCTTGGAACTGGGGCTGGTAGCCATCTTGGAACTTGGGCTGGTAGCCATATTGGGATCGGCCATCTTGGAACTGGGGCTGGTAGCCATCTTGGAACTGGGGCTGGTAGCCATCTTGGAACTGGGGCGGTTAGCCATCTTGGAACTGGGGCTGGGAGCAGCTATCTTGAAACTGGAGCTGGGCAATACATAGTCGCCATCTATGGCCGTTTGCTCTGCACAAAAGGCTTCATAGGAAGCGTTGTATAGGTCCCATGGGAGGTCCTCCTGGACTCAGCCACTGTAAAACGGCTCCGTCCCAGCCATTGTCTTAGGCGAGGTATTCTGTAACGAATAACTTCTCAAGTGGTAAAAAAGACCAATACAGTTTATTATAGAAAGGGTGAGTAATAACAAACCAAGAATATAGGTGAAGGTACAGAGGACATTCCAAAAAACACAATACTGGGTAAACAATGCACAGGTCAGGCCAGAATAACGATCCAAAACTATAGGCGAAGGTACAGAGGCAAATCCAAAAAACACAATACCAGGTAAACAATGCATGGGTCAGGCCAGAAAACGATCCAAGAAGATAATGCTCAGTATGAAGAAAAATGAATACTTACAATAGCTCGCGAAGAGGCAATGGTGTGTGTCTTATATACTGACTGGGTGAGAGCAGGTGAATGGAATTTGGGTGATTGAGTCCGAGTTATGGGAATTGTAGTTCTAAACAGTCTAGGAAGGGGAAGATGTAGTTCTCAGGGAAGAGGAACTGGGGAATATTACAGCCGGAGTTTACTCTGTCATGTTGATTGAGTTAGAATAACAGACTGGAAGCTTTAAAAGGAAGGTGGTGCTTGAAATCATCGTTCTTCCTCCGTCAACCATGGTTACCTGGGAGGAAACGCGTGCCGTCCTCATTGCTTTGCACAAAAAGGGCTTCACACCAAGGATATTGCTGCTGATAAGATTGCACCTAAATCAACCATTCATTGGATCATCAAGAACTAAAAGGAGAGAGATTCAATTGTTGTGAAGAAGGCATCAGGGCACACAAGAATGTCCAGCAAGCGCCAGGACCGTTTCCTAAAGTAGATTCAGCTGAGGGATCGGGGCACTAACAGTGCAGAGCTTTCTCAGGAATGGCAGCAGGCAGGTATGAGTGCATCTGCACGCACAGTGAGGTAAAATCCTTTGACACTTATGGACTGCTTGTAATTATACTTCAGTATACCATAGTAACTAGCGTTCTGAGAAAAAGATCTAAGATCACTAAAGCAGCAAACTTTGTGGAGACCAATACTTGTGTCGTTCTCAAAACCTTTGGCCACAACGGTACATTTCAATAAAAAAGGGTCAAGCCTCAAGATTGCATACCCTGGAAGCCTGCGTTTCAGACATAAAGCTATGGATGACAGAAAACTATATACTTCTAAATTTGCTTAGACAGCAATGCTAGTTTTAGGTCCCAAGAAACAAAAAGACCTGATTTTGAATCTGGCAATGAACATAGATGTTTGTAGCGTTATAAAATACCTCACTGTTTGTTACACTGGACCTAGATCTCACTTTTGATTAATGTAAAACATATCTCAAGAGCAGCTTTCTTACATCCCTGGAACATGGCAAAAATTCGAAACTTTTTCTCAAGAAATTATGCAGAAAGGAAATTACATGCTTTTGTTTCCTCAAGATTGGATTATTGCAATGTGCTCTTTTTTAGGAGCCCAGATAAGAGCTTCAAAAAAACACAGTTAGTGCTTGACACGGCTGCCAGGGTTTTGACTAGAACGACTGTCACGCTCGATAGAGCTTGGCTGCCACCTTGTGGCTATTCCGGGGGTTACAGGGGGGAGAGCTCAAGTGGGCACAGCTGTTTGTCATGACATTAATTCGTAGGCTATGTAATCCTCCATGACTGACCAGACATTTACGGTCATTGTATTTATGTTTGTGCTGTGTACCACGTAATGTCAGATATGCCTCTGGGTTCTCTCTTGAAAAAAGGAGCTACCTTTTGTTGATTTTATGTACTTGTTCAGTAAAGATATACTATCCAACTTAACACCTATTTCTGCCTCTGTTACACTCCAGCTAATGACAGAAGGACCAACCGTAAAAGGCAAGAGTGAGTTGGAATTGACGCTATCGGATTTGCGCCAATTAACCAAGGATAAGCCCTACAGCATTCGAATTCATCCACCATAACCAGAGCAGTAGTGGAGCATCTGGCTGTGTTACACCCAGCCACAGAGTCCCATGCTGCGACAACACGCCTGCTCAGGTTAGTACCCCCTACCCATTTTTCCATTCAGATAAGTTTGTATCTTTGCTTGATGTTTTTAGAAAATAAGTGTGATAAGATGTGCGCTTAAATTAATGTATAGTAATTATTTGAAAACTGTATAAATAAAAAATCTGAGGCATTGCTTGTGCCCATTCCTAATAATTTCCCTTTTCAAGCTAAGCTTATTAAATAAAGCTTAACCACTAATAGACTGTAAGGATCATTCAGAATCTGGTTTATTTACTAAAGTTCTAAATTAATTTGGGCTTGTTTAGGTTTAACTGTCATTTACCCCCATACAATTTTAGTTTTTCCCCATATACTACATTGTGACACTGATATGATCATATCACAATTAAGATACAATATGCAACCCTTCCTGTGCTTTTGAAAATGATTAAATCAGTACAGAATAAGAGGCATAACCTGATTAATTTGGATATGAACAAGATGGGGTCAGAATGTTTTAATGTTTCTCCAGGATGAGTATTGATTCTGGTTTGCAGTTGTTACTTGATCCTATGCCAAAAACAATTTCAGGATCATCTTGCAGCTCACAGTAAAAATAAAAAGACAATGCAGTATATCTGCAACTGTCCTGAAGTGACCATGCAATGGATTTGAACAGCCTTTAACTCAAATGTATTTAGATTCACATGACTTTATCAAAATATTGAACACCTATTAAATCATGGATAACCATGCCATAAAGGTTGGTGTGTACAACAAGCACATTAGCGTGCACCACTTTAACGATAACTGCTTACCTGAAAATAAACTGAGGGAATGACACACCCAGCCTTGGAACAGCTGAGCAGCTGTTCTTTTGGCCCTTTTAAAGTGGAGGACGAAATACAAGAGGTGTTTAAATTCCTAGGCCATGGATGTAACTACTCTTAAATTAAAGCTGTAACTCTGTACTTTAAGATCATTTTTTTAGTTTTGCCATAGTCCAAGAGCATCTGGTCAACTAGGTGTTGGCTACGGGCTGTTCATTTCTTCTAAGTGGAGTGTCCCTCCTCTCACATGTTTCCTCAGAATTGCACACTGTTGTTGTGACCTGTTCATTCAAGCTAAACATTGTTGTCATGAACCATCCACTAGGTGACTACCACTTTTCAAGACAGTTGACACCTACTCCCCACACCTTCCGGATGATATTCTGCAGTCTGGTTGCCTGACAACATGCCATCTTCTCCCTTCTCCAGAACATATCTGGAGACCCCGTTTCCATTCCTTATCACTGATCATTACTTCAAGATGGCTAGAATACCTCCCCTCCTGAAGAAACAAACACGCAACACCTTTGATGTCAAAAAGTAAAGACCGATCCTAACTGGTCAACGGATCCTAACGGATCAATCAATCAAGACTGCCTTCTATGTAACAGATGATCTTTGCCATGCCCAAATACACTCTCTCTCTTCCCATTCTTCTAGATCTATCCGCTGCCTTCGCATCCTACACCACACCATCTCAGACCTGGGCAACCCATAATCCACATCTCTCCATGCCTGGCTGACATCTCTGCTTGAAAGCAAGTCCACCAGTTAAGCTCAACATTGATATGATGGAGCTGCTGGTCTTTTGCCTGTCCGGAGCAACACACTGTCTACAATGTCCACCTGCCAGAGTGCCTTGGCTTCACCCTAGATGACACCACGTTGTTCTTTGCCAACATCAAGGCAGTGACTTGTTCCTGCATGCTCATATTCCACAACATTTGTAGAGTATGGCCTTGCTTCACACAGAAAACTGCAAAGGTACTAATCCAGGCACATGTCATCTCTGCTGGATTACTGTTGGTAAGGCTCCAGGTGGGTTCCACCAAACCCCTGCAACTTATTCAGAATGCAGCAGCCCACTTAGTGACTAACCTTTCCAAATTCCCATGTGTCACCATGCTGCTCTGCACAATACACTGGCTTTCATTTAAAGCTTGTATCTACTTGATGTGCTTGACAGTCTAGGCAAGGGAGAAGTTAAAGATGTCAGTGAATACCACTAGCTGATCTGCAACCTTGTGCAGTTCTTCTTTGATGACCAACAGCACAAAACTCTTACTAATATGCAACCGTTGGGGTCTCAGGGTTCTTAGTCTCATTGAGTGAGAAAAAGGAGTTCAGTTCTTTTGGTAGGTAGTGGGCGTCAGATGGCTCACTTTTAGTCTGACATTTGCCAGTTCGATTCCCGACTGTTCCGAAAGTCATTGTGTCCTTGAGCATGGCACTTTACCCTAAGTTAAAGTGAACTAAGTCCCTGAACTTACTGTAAGACACTCTGAAGAGCATCTGCTAAATGACATGACATGATTTATTTTTGTATTGTGTAATTGTGTTGAACCGCTATAAAATCCTGCTTGAGTGACTTGTTTAGTGTAGCTCGTCAGCCTGTGAAATTAGTCATGTTTGTGTAGTTGTTGAATGCGTAAAACCTCCCACATAATTTATCAACATATGGCTTCTGTTTTGAACTATTTAACTATGTAAATCACAAAAAAAATATTGGGTTATGTCTCTGTACTGCACAGTACATGCACAGTACTGTCCAACACAATAGGGACATTGGAAAATGTCCTCTATCCTGTAGCCATGGTATACAACCTATCGATCTAATACCGTCAGCAAAACATCTTGTCTAATGCATTGCTCACTCTGAGGTAAAACATTTCTTGTTGACTCCACTTGAAGATGAGCTTATGAATAATTAATATTGTTTTTAGAGGAACTTTTTTTTTCATCTCTGTTCTCTTCCTGTGAGTGTTTGTAGATTCACTTTTAGCATACTGTTTTCCTGCGTGAATGTGTGCCTACCTGCGTGTGTATGTATGTATGTGTGAGAGCATGATGCTGGGCTCTTTTACTGTCCAGCTGCCTAGTGAAGTCAAACTGTATTTTTGCTCAGGTTCTTAAATCATTTAACTGGAAACATCCCTTAAAAACACACCATGACTCAGATAATTTGACCAGCCACCACTGAGACAACTGAGGTTTTGGATCTTGGTCACTCTCTTTAATGAAACCTAAAATGCACAATATCTAAAGACTGTGTTTAGCTCCTCCTATGCCCCCCTTTCTTATATACAGTAATGAGTATCATGTTGTCCTGGACATGTATCAGGCCATGCAGTGTACTGTGTCAAATGTAATTATGTGCTTACTTGTCAATACTGTTTTTCTGTCTTCCCAAACACAAATGCCTATTGCAGCCTCGTCCTGAGTGCCTGAGTGCCCTTGCCTGACTTGTCTGTTCGAACGCAGAGAGGATGGGCAGGATGCCCCTCCCATAATTGGGTTAGCGTACTGCTTGAACACTCAATGTTTACCAGCGACCAGGAGAGCCACACTCCTGTGGACGGCTCTGAACGTGGATGCTGCAGACGTCCCTCTCTCACGCGCCGCTCTTTCGCTTACTCACGCTCCAGTCTCGCTCTGCCTTTCATCCTGTGAGGCGACGCGACAGACTGAGAGGAAACAGTTTGAGTCAGACGCTGTTTCTCCTCCAGCTCCTTCGGGACAGGGAAAAAGCCAGTGCTCGTCAGCAGCCAGCTGCCCATCGCCTGTCCTCGGACGAGACCCCTTCTTCCTCCCCGGACCCCAGTGGACCGACAGCATGTGCGACTGTTTCCACCTGGCCTTCCCCAACTGGCACGGCTCGCCAGGCACGGGTGGGCATCCCTCTCTCTCTGTTTCTATTGTGTGTGTGTGTGTGTAAACTATTCCCTGATTCAGCAGGGGAGCTCAGCAAAGCTGTGTTAGTTAGTGGGGGTGTTTTTGGAGACTGCTGAGTCGTGGTGCTGACCCGCTGCTTGCCTGCCTGCAGTGTGTGGATGGGTGTGTCTGCAGTGTGTTGACTGGGTGTGTCTACTGCATTGAGATGCGCTTGATTTGTTTACATGAGTTGTATTTTGTTTCTCTCAGGTGTATAGTTTTTATGCCATTCCTGGGCTAAAGAACACACAGCTTACAATTCAGCTTATCATATTCCATATTTGCTTGAATTGTCTCAAATTAAATCTGGCACAGATTTCATTAAAACATTAACAACTAATTTAGATTATTCATTGTTTGATGTAATCACAATAACAAAACAGTCTTAAGGACACAGAATATGCTTTCCAATCTTAACAATGGCTTAAGTTGTTCATTAGATACATAAATAAAATCACTTCTGGGGTCATTGAACCATTCAAAACATATTCATTTTTTATGATCTCCTATCACACTGAACAGCTAAATTCGTCACAAATCGAACAAACTTGTTTGTTTTTGTGTTACATAAGTTTCTATTACAACAATTTATTTTGTAAGCATTACAAATGTGGAAAGACTTCTTATTATCCACAGTTGTCTGTAGACAAATATAATTGTCGCATTATCTGGCAAGAGTGGTCCAGGAGTCTTAAGTTGCTGTCTCTGGCACACACATACTGCTGCTGTATGGATTTGAGTCCAACCCATACGCTTTCAACAAAAAAAACATCCTTCTTTCCCCCGTCTCTGCCAATGAAGCATACAAAATGCCTGAAATAATGTTTTTTGTAAATATTAGAATCAGCTTCAGAAAACCACATAACTCAAATGAGTCACAAAACTCTATTGGAGAGCCTAGTAGAGCACTAAATGTGAGGCCTCATCTTTCGTTGGGAATAGCCAGCACACTTCAAGTTACATTCAGTCTTTTTACAAAAGTAATGAAATCATAAATGAAAATGAGCTCTTATTGGAAATGCAAAACCAGTTAGTAAAAGACAACTTAAAACTACTTTAGTTCTATTGGTTTTAAGGGAGGAGTATGCCCAGCTGCCTCAATATGGGTTTAACTTGAATAGTCTTCTGAGCCATTAGGAAAGTCAAGATTTACATGAATCTGTCCTGCTGTGTCTATTAGGCCTGCTGCTAACATGCAGGTTGCAGTATTTGTTAGGTTACCCACATGTCACCTCTGTACCTAACCCTCTCTATGGTTTGAGTTGACCTTGAGACTTTTTCTCGGCTTCCTCAGAAGGGCATCCTTCTTCCAGTATGCATGGTTGAGAAAAAAGCTCCAGGCTGTGCTTATCTGCTCACCTTGGTAGCTACCTTATACAGAGGATGTGTACCTCCAACTCTCCTCTCCTTTTCTAGAATAACAAGGACTATTAGCATTTCTTGGTGACGACATTTGATTGGCTGGTAAAAATGTCCGTATTACAGAGGATTATGAGTGCATTTTCCTCTTTAGATGGTTTATGCCAGTTACAGGAATACCCTCACTGTTATTAGATTTATCCAGATGAATGGTTTCTCTAACTTTACAAAGCCTGCACCCTCAGTGTCTGGGCGTCTGATGGTCTTCTCAGCTCTGTTTTCTTTTAAAGAGCATGTAGCAACATAGAAGCTGACCGTAGCCCACTGAAATACATAATAAATCATTGAACATTTTTTACATTTACATTTTAGTCAGTTTGTAGACGCTCTTATCCAGTGCGACTTACACTAATGGCATACATTTAAAAAGGTTAGGGTAAAGAACCAAAACTTAGTAGTGCACTGCATAAACGACAAATTTGAACAAGCCAAATTATTAAATCTTTATCATTTTCAAGATTCTATTCTTACTTTAACATAAAAGTTAAATTATGTCAGTGCTGATCATTTTGCTCATTTTATCCATATTCCATTTTAATATTGATACGTATTGTCAGTATTGGAGGTGTTTTTTTGCAGCATTAGTGTATTCCAATTGAATCTGTAAAGAGAATTTGAGGTTATTCAACATATACAGGGCTATTCGACTAAAGCATTTTTTGTCCATTTCAAATTGAAATCCTTTCCTTATCACGTAATCTTTAGATGTTTTTTGTTTTTTATTGGTTTGGTGTACTAGCTTTTCCCCGGACCCAACTATGAATGTGACGAAGGTCAATGTGTCCTCCCTGGTTAAATAAAAGGTAAATCAAAAATATGTTGAGCTTCTACATTAATCTACATGATTAGAAGACAATACATTCACCAACCAACAAACATGACTGAGCTTGCATGTGCCCAATATACAACAAGGAGTCAATTGAGCATAACCGTACTTCTATGTGTACTGAGAAGAAGAAACTCATTTTTCAAAGGTAAACCTATTGAATCAGTTAACTCATTACATTATTACAAATCACCAAATGAGGGAAGCTTACAAGTAGTGTTAATTTGAATTTGTTGAGCCATGGACTCTACGAGGTCTCAGAAACGTTCCACAGGGACACCGGTCCATTCTAATATCACAGGCATCAGTTGCTGCAGGTTGTGGAACGGCAACTTGGAACACCCAACTCATCTGTCCTGTCATAAATGTGCTACTGCAGCAAATGTCTACACAACTTTCTGTCTTATCAGCTAAAAACAAGCAGATCCAGTGGGCACAGGGTCACCAGAACTGGGCTGTTGAGGCGTGGAAACACATTAAGCGGTCTAATCATAGAAATAGAATGGATAGAAAGGCCATTGAGCTGCTTGGCATGGTCATTCGATTAGTACAAAACAAAATGGCGATTGTTGTTAGTTGGTCATGGTGACAACACGCAAAACGGTTTAATGCAGATGTAGGCTGCTAGATTTTTGCAATGGAATGGTACACATAAAAATGGCTGCCGTTCTGACCATTCTGCTACATTGATTTGAATTGGAATGGCACTTCTAATCATTTCTATAGGTCTAATGAACTCTAGTTCAGTATACTTGAATTTTCTGCGCTATGAGCAAGTCTCCTGTGGGACATTTCCTACTCCTTGTAGGCCCACACCATGAAGAAACTGTGTATTCTAGATGCAAATGGATCCAGCACTTATTCTACATTGCTGTCCCTAATTCACTGGTCATCTAGTTAGTGTTGAATTGTCATCAATGTTGTAAGGTTTAGCTCAATCCATATAATAGCTTTTATTTCCAGAAACACAAATGCATTGGGAACACTGCACAGTCTATTCCAAATCAAAACGTAAAGAAAAATGTTTACAATTTGTTATTACTTTACAGAAATTGAAGAAAAAGGAATGTTAGGCTGTTAAAAAAGTAGCAGTGTCTGCATTTGTCTTTACAAACTCAAAACATTTACTGTATAAACTGAAAAATGCTTGAAGATTTAGCCGTCCTGTGAATCACTGAGCTAATATAGTTTTATATCCACTTTCTGATAACTGCTTCACATCTGTGTTGCATGGTGTCAACAAACATCTGGCACCTGTGAACAGGTATTTCAGCCCAGGATGATTGGACTACATTCCACAGTTCCTCTGCATTTCTTGATTTTGCCTATAGAAACAGCACTTTTGATGTCACAAGTTTTCTATTGGATTAAAGGTCCGGGGAGTGGGCTGGCCACTCCATAATGTTACCTTGTTGGTCTTGATCCAAGATGCTGCTTGCTTACTGGTGGGTTTTGGGTTGTTGTCTTTTTGCAACACCAATTTGAAGAACATTTCCTCTTCGGCATAAGAGAACATGAGCTCTTGAAGTATTTTGTTGTCGTCAAACTGATCCATGATCCCATCCCATGCGAAAAATAGGCCAGACACCATAGTATGAGAAACATCTCCATGATGTTTGCGCCACCATGCTTCACTGTCTTCACAGTGTACTGTGGCTTGAATTCAGTATTTGGGGGTTGTCTGACAAACTGTCTGCAGCCCCTAGACCCAATGAGAA
The DNA here is from genome assembly GCA_016801145.1 of Umbra pygmaea. Classification (NCBI taxonomy): domain Eukaryota; kingdom Metazoa; phylum Chordata; class Actinopteri; order Esociformes; family Umbridae; genus Umbra; species Umbra pygmaea. The sequence goes on from JACXGM010011862.1 coordinate 19,845, forward strand.
CAATTGTGCTTTCATCAGTCTACAAAATGTTGTGCCATTTCCTTTTAGGCCAGTCGATGTGTTCTTTGGCAAATTGTAACCTCTTCAGCACATGTCGTTTTTTCAACAATGGGACTTTGCGGGGGCTTCGTGCTAATAACTTGGCTTCACACAGGTGTCGTCCAATTGTTACAGTTCTCACAGGTAACTTTAGATCTTCTTTGATTACCCTGGAGATGATCATTGGCTGAGTGCCATTTTGGCTATTCTTTGATCCATTTCAATGGTGATTTTCTGTTTTCTTCCACATCTTTCTGGTTTTGGTTGCCATTTTAAAGCATTTGAGATCATTTTAGCTGAGCAGCCTATAATTTTCTGCACTTCTTTGTATGTTTTCCCCTCTCCATTCAACTTTTTAATCAGCGTACACCATTCTTCTGAACACTGTCTGGAATGACCCATTTAATATTTCCAGAGAGAAATGCACTATAACAGCATGTACATCATTAGCTGCCTTCATCCTTGAATAAGGGCCACATGTTTGACACCTGTGTTTTCACAGAATGAATGACCTCACTGCTTGAACTCCACACTGCTGTTATATTTATACTCCTGCGTTTGTGTCTGTGTTGCGTCGCAATGCAATCACAGATCTTGCGGCTGCATCGCCATGACACATATTTACATTTTCGTAGAGGTGTATGTCAGCTACGGCATAGGGTAAGGCGTAGGGTATGGCGTAGGCTACACCGTAACCTCGACGCAGAAGTATAAATCGGCCAAGTAGTGCCATCCAGGAAAGTGGGAAAAATTTCACCTGTTATCCCAGGATAGCATTCCCTTACAGGTTACTTCTGAATTTAGTCTATGCATTGACATAACTATTGTATTTTTGATACTGGCTGCTTATTATTCAGATAATTCTTTTTAAACACCCTTTTCTCCCTAACACAAAATTGTCATAGCAAACTGTGTTGAATTTTCATCAGGCATGAAGCTTCCCAGCTACCGTATATGTCAGCTAGAGGCAATGCCTTTTAAACGTAGACTGGTGTGGTCTATTGGTGCTACCAAAGAGCCTCTTAAACTCATTCACAAATTGGAAGGCTCCTGAATTGGTTTCTGATGGTTTCATTGCAAAATCTATGTAAAACCCCTACTACATATACTGTAAGGTCCTGTAAGTGTTAATGTTGTGGCCTGCCAGCTAGATTGAAAGCATGTGGGATCACAGTCCCATGTTCAAATAATGCACTGGGAAAATCCAATTCCGTTTTCTTCCCGGTGTGATTGAAATGTGATTATAATTTGGATGCAAACCAGCTACCTCCTAGAGAAAGGAGCTTGTGTCTCTTAAAAAATTTCATAGGAATCATGGCTTGCTTATTTGTGAATGTTAGACATGTAATTTGTTTGGCTAATGTATTAGCTGGGCTAATAGGCAGAGCTTCGTGTCATTCAGGTGCAGGACTTGTGCATCAAAACAAACTCGAAAGGCTGTAATAGTGGTTTCACATCAGCTGATTATATTAAAAGAAAATTGATTTTGTTGTGTTATTTATTTAAATTATACAGTATGTTATTAATGTTTTTAGAATTCCATATCTTCCTTGAGAGTAAATAAAATAACCTTTTTTGGCCACTGCTGATAACAATTTATTAAAAATTCTAAAAAAGATTATGAATGGCCCTTATGATTTCAACATGTAAACTCATTAATTTACATGATAATTCACATTCGATCATTGTTTAGAGTTTTTTCTGTGTTTAGGACTGTGTAACATTTGGTTTTCCACTCTAACAAGGGAGGAGACTGAGATAGCCAGGCTTTAATACAATATCACATTATTGCTAGCTAGACACAGCTTTGAGGGTGACCACACCCAAAGACAATGGTGCAGTTGCACCCAATATGAGTCATGTAAGATTACCTCTCTGAAATATTCCAATGTACAGTCCATTCACATTAGAATATCCAACATGAAGTAAAATGATTGGCACTTTTAAAGGGCTTCATTGCACCTGCTTGTTACCTTGCCCAGTCCCCATTGGTTCCAAAAGTTAATTTAGTATCAGAGCTCCTGTCAGTCAACAGTACATGTTGACTCTCCCCCCTGATTCACAACTTGTCTTGGCCTCTTTATGCCATAAAATCATGGCATATTTAGCATATATTAATTTGCACAGATATCTTTATTTGCACAACATCATTTGCACAGCTACGATCTTTGTTACCTATTTCATTGTTTACTTTGCATTCCGACTGATCTACTTCTTTAATGTAGACCTCAGTTGCATAAACTGTATATACTACCTACTGTATACTCGCTTTTTGTACTTTTGTTTACTTCATGTGTAACTTTATGTTGTCCGGGACCATTGCGCTTTATCTTTGCCAGGTCACAATTGCAAATAAATGTTCTCAATCTGGTTAAATAAAGGTGAAATAAAATAAAAAATAAATAAAAAATTGAAATAACCTTATTGAAAGTTTATCCTGGTCGAGTCTGAGACACAGTTTGATTGGCATAATCAGTAAGGACTTTTGGGATTTCAAAAGTTATTTGGATTACATATATATATTTTGTTTATTATCAAGTAGGCATTTGTTAAAACATACATTTTATGTAAAAATACATTTGTAATAATATGTATACTTTTATACTAGAGATTTTATACTTTATTTTTGGCACTCTTTTTTTATTACTCCAGTACTGTCATTATAAAAGCAATCCTGAATTAAACATTTGATTCTAATGTCTCCACCTTAACAATGGAATGTGTTATTCAGAAAAAAACAGGTTTTCCAGTATTTTCTTCTCACACAAAGTTAGATTTCACAGCCACAAAGTCAAGTCCATGCTTATTTTTATCTTTGGATTCTTGGCTACCTCCCAATTTTTTTCCTCAAAGTTGCATCAAACTTATATTAGTACAACATAACAAACTAGGAATTAACTTCTGTTTGATCAAATAATAAAAGCCTCACCTCAAAATAGCAATACATGTTTATCTTGACTGAATTAGGCACTCTTTCAATAACCCCTACACAAATGCCTTTACTTCATAATAATGTTTAAGAAACTGGTAAGATTTTTTCATAGTTTTAAGACAGAAGACTGACATTATTTTTGTTGTTGTGGATTTTCATGTTTTTATATTTATTTAATTTTATTATTTTCCCCATTTTCTCCCCTCCCAATAAGCCTTGTTGAATTTTTTCGACTAACCCTGCCATGTTGGCATCTCCACAACCCCCCCTGGACAGATGCGTGATGTTCATCCGACCACAAGTAGCCAAGCTGGTTGATTCTTTTCACACTGCTCATCCAACATGGAAGCCTTTAGTCAGATCAAGCATGGGATGATTGACACTCACTAACTACTTCCGTGATTGAACTTACAGATGTGCAAGCTGAACACAAGGAGTCACTGGAGAGCGACGTGGCAAGGTAGAAAATCCAATTTATCTTTTCCAAATATCAGGAAGCACTATGCCAATTTGCGCTGCCTTGTGCTGAAGGTTCCGGGCAAAGTCAGAGAAGCCATAGTCAGGCTTGAACCACTGACTATCATGATGTAGTTTGTCCTGCAAGGCAGCGATTTAGCTTACTATGCCACACGGACCCCCGTGGATCTTCATGTGTGCTTGTTTTGTTATTGGGCTATTTGCACTGGTTCTGTGGCCTTTGTTTAGGTCAAACATCATGAACTTTACTAAATACAATGACATTTAGAAGCTAGTTGCCTCTGACAGGAGGACAAAACTTTGCCTTAAAGCGATCTCATTGAAAGACTATAATCCCAAGCACAAATCAAAATCAACACTTTGCAATGACCTGCTTATTATCAGGACACCAACAACAACTCATTTTTATCAAGGTTGAATGTTGGCAAATATAAAGTATTCAACAAGAAAATAATTGGCTTTTTTAATAATATAAACCAAACATGCAATCACATTGTGAAATTATGTATCTAAGTATACCTATCTAGAGTAAGCTATTACTAAACATGCCTTTTTTATATGAAGTATTTGGAAGGTCAGCAGAAAGTGAGTACATGGATAAATAGTGTGTCACCTTATCACAGATCTGCAGCACCCAAATGACAAATATTTGAGCAAGGAGTTTCTCCATGGTTGGTGCCAGTATCCGCTACAGGACTGCATGTCAGACCCTGTGTAACAGTTCTGAAAATGTAATTTTCGTGTCTTTTTTCAATTTATTTACCATTTTACAATTGTTAAAATCTATACCGCAATTAGTAACTGGCATACAATGCCAATTCTCATAGGATGGGAGATATAATGTCTTCAATCCCTGAAATTTCTTTCACAATTTGTTGTCTTACAAAGTCGTATTACACTGTAAACCCCAATCTGCCCATGACACAAAATATTATTGTTAAGTCCACACAAATGTTCATGACTTTCAAAACAACATAAAAACTTTATGTTCACTTAACACAAACATTCACCCCTTGTGAGGTTGACATAATTATTTTACGTTAAGTCAACAATTTTTGTGTTTACTCTTTATATATTCTACTAAAATATAAAGAGTAAACATTGCTTAATTAGTTCAAGGCCAATGAACAACACATATACTGTGCACTTAGCATATATTTTGATAGGTAATTAAACTTAGTAACTGGTAGTTAAAATGTATACTCAATGTTTTTATGTTCATTTGACAAGCAGTCATAATTTTCATGTGATATTTCCCAGCATGCTCTGCTG
>JACXGM010011863.1:0-24563 GCA_016801145.1 Umbra pygmaea
TACCATGTGTGGTGCTGATTAGTGAGTGTTCATTTATACCATGTGTGGTGCTGATTAGTGAGTGTTCATTTATACCATGTGTGGTGCTGATTAGTGAGTGTTCATTTGTACCATGTGTGGTGCTGGTTAGTGAGTGCTAATTTATACCATGTACGGTTCTGATTAGTGAGTGTTCATTTGTACCATGTGTGGTGCTGATTAGTGAGTGTTAATTTATACCATGTGTGGTGCTGATTAGTGAGTGTTCATTTGTACCATGTGTGGTGCTGGTTAGTGAGTGTTAATTTATACCATGTACGGTTCTGATTAGTGAGTGTTCATTTATACCATGTGTGGTGCTGGTTAGTGAGTGTTAATTTATACCATGTGTGGTGCTGATTAGTGAGTGTTCATTTATACCACTGGTGGTGGCTTCTCCAGTGCAACATTGTAACAATTTTACATGTTTTACATTTGCCACAGTAACGCCAGTTTGCACTGATAATGATAAATAAGGCTGTAGATCCTGAGTGTGCACAGGTTCTTTCCTCATACTAATAACAGAAACAAAATGTGTCATGGTTTGTAGGGAACCAGAGAGCTGTATTTCATTGTGCTGGTAGAACTCGTAGCTTCACCTTTACAGTTAAGGAAACAGTAAGTACGCTCATCAATAACATGCAGTACGTTGATATCTGATACATTATAGGAGACAAAGCAGTCAGCACAGTCCATCTAGTTTCCCCTGCCTCCTGAGGCCTTTTCTGTCATATCTTCTTTTGCCTGCCATTGAGAAATACTGTCCTTATTATTATAAGTACCATCAAACGTAGCGTACCTGACTAGACAGGAGTCTGCCCATATGTAACAGATGTGAAATAGCTGGTCAGATAGTGGTCAGTTAGTGGTCAGTTAGTGGTCAGTGCTGATTTAATTGCATTTGGTAATGTCACTTGCCCTGAGAGTTAGTGGTTTCCGTTACCTTACAAGGGCTTTTGTGAAGGGGTGGTAATGATGCTTGTTTGTGACAGTTCACATTGTGTACAGAGGACTGCCGGTTTGAACCCCGGGTTTGGGGGTCAGAGTGAGACTGTTTTCATTGGGTCTGTTGACCCAGGTCACTCAATAGGGCTTCATCCAGCTGCCAGCGTTGTTGCGGAGAAGGGGGAGGTCAAAGGTGGGTTAGAGTAACAGATGTGAAATGGAATGCCAGTTAAAGGGAGTTGCTGATAGCATTTCAATCGGTTACATCACTCATTCTGAGTCCTAAAAGTACAGTTAGAAAAATAAATATCTGATCCCCTGCTGATTTTGTATCTTTGCCGACTGACAAAGAAATGATCAGTCTGTCATTTTAATGGAAGGTTTATTTGAACAGTAAGTATTTGAAACCTTTGCAAAACATGACTTAGTACTTAGTGGCAAAACTCTTGTTGGCAATCACAGAGGTCAGACAGTTCTTGTAGTTGGCCACCAGGTTTGCACACATCTCAGGAGGGATTTTGTCCCACTCCTCTTTGCAGATCCTTTCCAAGTCATCAAGAATTTGAGGCTGAAGTTTGGCAACTCAAACCTTCAGCTCCCTCCACAGATTTTTATGGGACTAACATCTGGAGACTGGCTAGGCCCCTCCAGGGGCCTGTGCTTCCTTCTGAGCCACTCCTTTGTTGCCTTGGCCGTGTGTTTTGGGTCAATGTCATGCTGGAATACTCATCCACAAACCATTTTCAATGCCCTGGCTGAGGGAAGGTTCTCACCCAAGATTTGACGGGACATGGCCCTTCCATCGTCCCTTTAATCCTGTGAAGTTGTCCTGTCCCTTAAGGAGAAAAACACCCCCAAAGCACAATGTTTCCACCTCCATGTTTGATGGTGGGGATGTTGTTCTTGGGGTCATAGGCAGCATTCCTCCTCCTCCAAACAAGACGAGATGATTTTGGTCTCACCTGACCACAACACTTTCACCCAGTTCCTCTGTATCATTCAGATGTTCATTGGCAAACGTCAGACTGGCCTGTACCTGTGCTTTCTTGAGCAGAGGGACATTGCGTGTGCTGCAGGATTTCAGTCCTTCACGGTGTAGTGTGGTACCAATTGTTTTCTTGTTGACTATGGCCCCAGCCGCCTTGAGATCATTGACAAGGTCCCCTGTATAGTTTTGGGCGGATTTCTCACCGTTCTCATGATCATTGCAACTCCACAAGGTGAGATCTTGCATGGAGCCCCAGACCGAGGGAGATTGACAGTTATTTTGTGTTCCTTCCATTTGCGAATAATTGCACCAACTGTTGTCACCTTCTCACCAAGCTGCTTGGCGATGGTCTTGTAGCCCATTCCAGCCTTGTGTAGGTCTACTATCTTGTCCCTGACATCCTCGAACAGCTTTTTGGTCTTGGCCATGGTGGAGAGTTTGGAATCTGATTGCTTGCTTCTGTGGACAGGTGTCTTTTATACAGGTAACAAGCTGACTTTTGGAGCTCCTAATCTCAGCTTGTTACCTGTAAAAGCACCTGGGAGCTTATTGAGAGGGGTGAAATACTTATTTCACTCATTGTAATGCAAATCAAATAATAACTTGTTTGAAATGCATTTTTCTGGATTTTGTTGTTATCCTGTCTCTCACATTTCAAGTAAACCTACCATTAAAATTATAGACTGAGCAATTCTTTATCAGTGGGCCTACGTTAGCAGTGGATGAAATAATTTCCTACCCCTCACTGTATGTGTTGTAATTATATATATAATATGATCTCTATATATAATAATATACTCTCTCTCTCTTTCCCCCCGATGCAGTGCTGATGAGAGGTTTGATGCCACCTTCCACACCAATGTGCTGGTGAACGCATCGGGCCACTGTCAGTACATCCCACCGGGCATCCTGAAGAGTACCTGCTATATCGATGTGCGCTGGTTCCCCTTTGACATCCAGAAGTGTGACCTGAAATTTGGCTCGTGGACGCACAACGGCTGGCTGCTGGACCTCCAGATGTTGGATGTGGATACATCTACTTACATACCCAACGGAGAGTGGGACCTTGTGGGTACGATGTGGTTAATGATCATCTAATTATTTCTCATTTTCTCTCTATATGAGCCTTATACTTTTTATCTCTGTTTCTATGTGTTTTGTTTTCTCTGTTCTGTTTGTCTGTCTTTATTTGGCCTTGACTTTGTCTCTAGAGCTTGTTGGGAATGATCTGGGTCAATGATGTTGACTAGCCTGTAATGGGGTCCATATTTACTCCACACTGCAAGATGTTACTAGGACATTCTCTGCAGAGATACAATGCAATAGTTTTTGTCTTTTGATATGGGTGACAAAATAAATGTGACCAAGCCTATGGAGGACCAAGTCTGCCAAAATAATAAATAAATAAATAAATAAATGAATATATGTATCAATAACAATATTTATACATAAAAATATACATAAAAACATACAAATATAACATTTATAGATTTATTAATCAATATTATTTCCCTATTTATTTATTTCTGTGATTATTTATTTCTGTATTTATTTATTTTTATATTCATTTATTTCCATATTCTTTTATTTATTAATTTCTTTATTTCCATATATATTTATTTCTATATTTCTACATCCTTAAGCTAATGAGAGGGCGGGACTTAATCGTTCAGCCATAGCAAGCAAGCCATGAGCGGGAGATGGAAACCATATATACGGTCTTTTATAAAAAAAGATTGTGAACAAAAAAAACGCAGCTGGGGAGGATCCAAGGGTACAACACGGGTTGGTTTGTAGGATAAAGGACTCTTTCACCAACCCCAAAAAGAGATACAATGTCACATACAAACAATTCAACTAACTGTGCCGATTAGTTGCGTTTTTTTGTGGCTTCGGTGTCACCTTTTTTACTCCGTTAACTACCGTAGCTTGCTCTCTAGCTCCGGCGATCTTAGTTTCTGTGTGTGTGTGTGGGTGACTTAGTGTGTTTGTGTGCGTGTGTTTTCACAACAACGAAACATTGCACTGGCAGTTCTATTCTTTGATGAAGTGGGTAGGCTTACAACGAGAAGAGCGTCCGACTGCTCCGGCATTAACGGAATCGTATATCAAAAAATTAAGGCAATAATCACAATTCATCCAAATTCCTACACTGCAGGGTCAACTTCTGTGTCGTTAGATGCTGCTTACTGCAATAAACTTTCAGCCAGACCCTCCACGCGAAACAGTAAATAATCAAATTATAATCAAAGCTAGCATTTTAACCTAGGGTAGCCAAGACTCAAATCTCTGGCAAGAGACTGAATGAAGCCTGCTAACGTAGTAATCTAGGTATGTAAAGTCGATCATCACACTCTGACACCGATCAACCAATGGGAAAAGGTGACACCGTGACATGCTTTGATTGACAGCCTAAGGATCTGGAAATACAGAAATAAATATATACGGAAATAAATAAATACAGAAATAAAATAATATGGAAATACATTAATATAAAAATAAATAAAAACAGAAATAAATGATCAAGGAAATGAATAAATAGTGAAATAATATTGATTAATAAATGTATAATTTTATATTTTTATATTTATGTATATTTTTATGTCTAAATATTTTTATTGATGCATATATTTATTCATTTATTATTTTGGCAGACTTGGTCCTCCATACAACGCATCCTTCAATAAAAATGTACATGCAACATGCCATTGTTTGATTGTAATTTCAATGCATTATTGTACGTTCTGCTTTGCTCCATTTTGTTTCTTCATGCAATTTCTTGTGTGACTTCCAGGAGTCCCGGCCAAGCGTAACGAGCTGTACTACGACTGTTGTAAGGAACCCTACCCGGACGTTACCTTCACGGTCACCATGAGGAGACGAACCCTCTACTACTGTCTGAACCTGCTGATCCCATGCGTTCTCATCTCTGGCCTGGCCCTGCTCGTTTTCCTGCTCCCAGCTGACTCAGGGGAGAAGATCTCCCTAGGTACCAAAAGGATTACCGGCTTGGAATTCTGCCACATATTGATTTCCGCTATAGAATTATTGATTTTGGATCTTTGCCAGGTTTATTATTAGGTTTTAGATTGATGGATTACTATGGAAAACGTTTTGGAATGCTCTCCCTCCTGGAATATAGCAGGATTACGTGAACTCTAATCTTTTTCACTTTGCTACATTCCTTGACTTTGTCTATGAATCCTGTATCTCAACTACAAGCTGGTTTGAGCCAAGAGATGACTAATGTGTTCCAGTGATGAAATAGGCAATGCGTAGTATAATATAGTAATATATACATAATGTATACTGTTTAAGAATGTCCATAATATATTATAACTACACATAGTTTCTTTAGTAGTAATGACTCGCCTTAATTAATAGATTTTTAGTCATGATGAAAAATCTGCCTTTATGCACTTGAGCCAGCCACTTTACACAGCATGCAGTATCATGTATCCAGTATCATGTATGATACTGTGGAACTATTTTGTAATTTCTCCCTCTCTACCCCTCCCTCCTTCGCTCTCTCCAGGTATCACTGTTCTGCTTTCTCTCACCGTCTTCATGCTATTGGTTGCTGAGATCATGCCTGCGACGTCAGACTCTGTGCCCCTTATCGGTGGGTTCTGTGTGTGTATTTGTGTGTGTGTGTATTTGTGTGTGTATTTGTGTATTTGTGTGTGAATGAATGATATTTCAAACAGCGTTAAGATTGATGAGGTAAACATTTGAGGTAAACACCGAAACCATTGAAATTACATAGTCATGCATGGTGAAAAGGTGCCATGGGGATAATATATTAAATATTCTCATTATAATTATACTGTGTCTAGATTTAAACATTTTTTACAGCAAATAAATCAGAAAGAATGATGGAAAGTTGTTTTAGATGTGGGCATTTTCAGACTAGGTTGGTTTCAGACAGGGTTAGTTTGAGAAAAGGCTAGTTTCAGACTGGGTTAGTTTCAGACAGGGTTAGATTGAGAAAGGGCTAGTTTCAGACTGGGTTAGTTTCAGACAGGGTTAGTTCGAGAAAGGGCTAGTTTCAGACTGGGTCAGTTTTAGACAGGGTTAGTTTGAGAAAGGGCTAGTTTCAGACTGTGCTAGTTTCAGACAGGGTTAGTTTGAGAAAGGGCTAGTTTTAGACTGGGTTAGTTTGAGAAAGGGCTAGTTTTAGACTGGGCTAGTTTGAGAAAGGGCTAGTTTCAGACTGGGCTAGTTTCAACTGGGTTAGTTTGAGTAAGGGCTAGTTTTAGACTGGGCTAGTTTGAGAAAGGGTTAGTTTCAGACTGGGTTAGTTTGAGAAAGGGCTAGTTTCAGACTGGGCTAGTTTCAGACTGGGTTAGTTTGAGAAAGGGCTAGTTTCAGACTGGGCTAGTTTCAGACTGGGTTAGTTTGAGAAAGGGCTAGTTTCAGACTGGGCTAGTTTCAGACATTATTAGTTTCAGATGGATGTTTAGTTTCAGATGGAAGTGTAGTTTCAGGAAGGATTATTTTCAGACAGCTGGATTCAGATGGGGATAGTTTTCAACATGATTAGTTTCAGATATGGGTGGTAGAAAGAGTTAATTGCAGAAAGGGTTAGAGCCAAACTGGATTAGTTCTAGACAGGGCTGGGCTAATCTCTCCAGTGTAAAAGTCACACAGGGATATTGGAAAGCCCTCAGAGTGTATTGTTTGGTTTGATTGGCGGTGCATTACTGGGTGTACAGGCAGCCAAAGAGCTGTGTCTCTGTTAGGGTTTGTTTGTGTGTACAAATCTTGTAGTAATGTGTACAGTATGTCAATACAGTGTGGAATCCTCTAAATGACTGGCGATGTTTGGTTGGACAAGCTAGGCATTAACAATTCTGTGATGTTAATGCTAAGAGTACATGTAATACAGGGCTGAACTGTGAAAAAGACCTGCGTGAATAAATACAAATCTGTCAGTGTCAATCTCCAGATTCTATGAGGGAGTAGGATGGGGTTGCAATCGCTTGGCAATGAGGATGAATAGTGTCTAGTCATTTCATGAATGAGGATGAATAGTGTGTCTAGTCATTTCATGTTAGGCTTCCTGTGGATGGATGGATGAAGAGTAGGATGCTGAAATGTGTCTTAATGGACCGTTCCAAAGTAAATCAGTTTTTTATAAAGTATAAATAGATGTTACCATAGATGATTTGTCTTTATGTCAGATACAATGTTGTCTCTGCCAAAGCATCTGAGAACAGAGAGTACATTTCAGCTGCTTCTGTATCAGTTTGCAGTTGAAATACCAGAATTCAAAGCGAACTTAGTGTCCGCCCTCACGCGAGTCGCTTCCAGTGATGTTCAATGTAGCCTGGTAATGTATATACACAAACAATGCATACTTGATCATGCTAACCGCCTTTGATCTTAATTTGGTTACTCCCAGGTTGAATGAATTTGTCTTGAGCTAGTCAGCCATTCACCGTATCCTTCACCTATACAATCAGGCAGTAAATTCTTCAAAGTTTCTCGATAGCCATTACCACCTAGCTCGCTTTAATTAATGCAGTCTAAGAAATATTCTGTCAATTATCATTTTTTATTTTACAAGAATATACACAAACAATACACACTAGATCAGGCCAGGGCCGGCCCTGGCCAATTTGCTTCCCTAGGCAAGATTTCACCTGGTGCCCCTGGAATCACAGACAATTCCACCGGTGATCATTGTGTTCATACACTCACACAGAAACGTACTGCACAGCTTTGTCTTGTTTTTCTTTATTTTGAAAATATTTTGGAAACAAACACACACATAAAACTAAATTATAAATACAATATAAATTATATATACGCTACCTTTGGTTATTATTTTAATATTTATTCAGAGTCATATTTAGGCTATGCAATAGATCATATTTTAATAATATGCTTAGTACGATTTGTATTTAAAACAACTTCGCATAATAAATCTGTTTTGTAAAAGAAAAACCTGGGTTTTGCATTAAAAAACCTTTAGTCTGTGCATTTTGATAGTTGTCCTTTCATTAACCAATCGGATTTAATGCTGCACAACAGGAGTAAAAAGGCCAGTGAGACAGATATCCGACAAAATTTTCAAAAGCACTTGATAAATATATCTGGTTTCAAAATCAATACACAAATATGACAATGAATATAAATATAACAAAAGCAGTAACTGAGAAACATGGGATTTCGTCTTTAACTACAGAATTATTCTCTTGCGGGAGGATCAGAATGTAGCCTAATGTTCTTCTCTCTTTTCGCCACCGTCTGACTCAACATCAGAAATACTTTGATGTTGTATACGTCGCTAGTGTTTGAGAACACTAGCGATGTATATTCCCTGCTAACATGAATGCCTTTTAATTAAATGTGGAAGTAAAAAAACTCTTCTGTGTATCGTTTTGAATAGGCATTGTATTTTGATAAGTTATTTGCGCAATGACTGTGCATCGTCGAATGTATTAAACCATTTAAGAATACTCAACCTAGGATTTGAGACTATATTTGGATAAAATACATCCTACTGAACAAATATCCATAGTCCATGTTTTGGCCCAAGCGATAGTATAGATTTGATCAAATAAAATCAGCATATAAAATTATGGCCTACAGTGAAATGAATGGGAGAGTGACGAGGGTCCTTGATTTAGTGTTTCCTGGCCATACAGCTTCAAGTGCCCTGGGATTTGAGACTATATTTGGATAGAATACATCCTACTGAACAAATATCCATAGTCCATGTTTTGGCCCAAGCTTTAGTTTAGTTTTTACAGAGCAAAATCTGCATATCCAAGCATGGTATGTATAATGTAGGCACAACCATTGTTGTTATAACCATTTTTTAATATTTTTATTTTTTCACATAAATCAAACTTTCTACATGCTTAAAACATCATAAAACTGGCCTTTGTATAGAGTTCACTTTCTAATTAAAGTGTTATGCACTTTGAAATGCATTGACCTTCGGGCTTTTATTTTGAAGGTTTTCTCATTATACCGACCTATATGACGTAATCTGAATTGTCGCCAGCATAAGATAGTGTTGCTAAAGGAACACTAGTCCAGTACCCGATTGTGATGTACTACTGTGGGCTGGTCTCATCTGATGGTTAATTATGAATCCACTTATTCATCATATGCAACGCAATATAGCTAGTTAACCCTTGTGCACCAGTTTTATTAACGGGTCGTTTTTCCCTGAAAGCTCAGAGAAACAGAATGGATAAAAGATTTATATGATAAAAAAAAATGGGAACAGTTCTGTCAGAACGAAAGCAGTGAACCTCTACCCACTATTCTAGACTAATATTAACCATCTGAAGCTAACAAGTGATTATGCAACTTATTTTTATTCATCCCCTTTCATGCTAGTAGCTACAAACTTATCCTTGCTTCTCTGCAGTCACAACGTCCTCCAGACTTGAGATGCTGCAGCTTGGGACAGGTGAACTGTAGTAGGTAGCTCACGACAGATGGGCTGGCTGCACGAGCAGTTTCCATGTGATTTGCAAGACTAGAGGACGTGGATTCTCTCCAAAAAAGTATTGACCATAATCGGCGAGTAAAAATTCCTAGGAAGAAAAGCGCTATATAAGTTGAATGCATTATTATTATTATTATTATTATTATTATTATTATTAAAATGCAGATTATTATTATTTTGAAAACTCGCAATCGGCCATAATTAATCAGCCAGCCTGATTAATAAGCAGACCTCTAGTTACAACCATATATTTATAATATAATTTAGCCAATTCAAATAAAAATACCACAAATAGTGCACAAGTTCAAATAACTGTCATAAGCTATTTCAAATTAGCGAACGTTACTAGCATCGTCGAACTAACTGATATGCTTAATGCAACATAGATAAACTGATCATACGTCACATCATTACCTCTATCTTTATTAGTGATAGAACGGTTTTATTGGCCGGCCTATATATCTTTGTTTTTACCTGTATCGGCATCGGCCGATACGCGGCTGCTGCTTTGACGATTTTCCCGGCATTATTTACAGACATGCGTCCACACAGGCAGCTCTGTTTTGCTGGAGACGCTGCAGTTTACGTGCAGACCATGCATTGCCCCTAGTTCTACAGTACCTCACCTGTTTTTACTATTTGTTAAATATTGTTATCATCATTGTGTCATTTTATAATGTAAATTGAGGGAGCAAAAGCAGTATCGGCTCCAAATATCGGCTCAAAATAATCCGTAGCCTGTATCGGTCATCGGCTAAGGCTGATGAAAGAAAATCGGTATCGGCATCTGCATTAAAAAATCCATATCGGTCGATCCCTAATCTTTATCCCGTTTTTCTTTCTCTTCTCTTCTTTTTTTTCCCCTGGGCACCAGAGGGCTTCGGTCTTTTTGACATAATGATAATTTATCAGTGAATTCAGCCATCCGTCACAATCACAAACAGGTAGCTAACTGATGTCTTTAAGTGCAGCAGGGCGGTGGGAGATTAATGCGTCACACGGACCGGGGTGGATCGGAAAAGCAATGTAATTATGTTTTTGTGGGACGATTGCTTTTTTGTAATATTTTAAATTATATATATGTATAATAATTAAATAAACACTAATTTGGGCACCCGGGCGCCCCAAGGGATGTGCGGCGCCCCTAGCATTTGCCTATTCCACCTATGCCACGGGCCAGCCCTGGATTAGGCTAACAGGCTCCGACCTTACCTCTACTAGTTTTGGGCCTGGCTGATTTTTCCAGTTCATTATTGGGATATGTGAAGGTTTCCATACACCTGGAATTCAAATGATCTAACAAATGAATTTTATCATCTTCTTGGCTGGAGTTGGTCAAAAGCAAAAATGTTGCCCTGTCCCACTCTACAACAAACACCTTCTGTCTCTGTTGCCATGGCTTGGCAGTTTCACAAACACCACCAGTGCAAGTTCACCCTGGCTCAATAGCTTCACAGGTGCCCACTTTCAAAGCAGTGGCGGCAGCGGCTTGATTCACCCAATATAGCTCCTACCGTTGCCGTATTTCTTCCTCGCTGTATTCCAGCTCAAACATATATGGTTGTATATTACCATTCAATAACACTTGATCAATTCGAAGAATGCATGCAAAGAAAAACATATTTTCAAACTATGTTAAAATATTAATGGAATACGTTGTGATTTTGAATATAGTGAACATTATTTATACCTCAATAGTCAGGCGACTCATTAGACACCATTTTAGTGTATCTCTGCTTGCAGAGGTAGCTAATAGGCCTAGCATAATTGCTAATTAGCATTAGCGTGATGACTGGATATGTAAAGTATCTGCTAGCACGTTGTGGGCTAGTGTGCGAGTCTGTCTCTGTGGATAAGTTCAACAGTGTGGCTCGTGCTATGAAACCCTCCGTTGGTTGGTGTTTATGATGTATCAATACTGTAATCAATCACATTTCATGTCCTATTGACCTGCAGGAAGTCACAGTGCTCAGACACTTTGAGGAGCCACACAAAATCAATCACACATATTTACTGCCTGCAATGAACTACACTGCACGTTTGTCTGCCAATGAGTTACAGTCCACAAGATACCTGTCCTTTTGAGTTGAGTTTTACATCAAACAGTAGAACCTGTGTCTGCAGGCTTTTGGTTCAACCCAGCACCAACGCACTTCTTCTGGCAAATCCAGGTTTTAGACAGCTGGTTGCATCTCGGATGTTTGTAGGACCACAATGTAATTATTTTATCACTCAGATGTGTACGTCTGTTTGTAAATGACTGTATGTGTGTAGATTATTACTAAATGTATTGGCCTACGTACTACTGGATTCTATTAGACTGTATACTACTGTAATGTTCTCTATTGGACTGGATACCACTGTCCGATGGCTCGGTGGTTAGGGAGTTAGACTTGTAGTTGGAAGGATGCAGGTTCAATTTCTAACTGTGTCCAATGCCACTGTGTTCTTGAGCAATGCACTTTACCCTAAGTTGTTCCCCGGGATGTCTCTGTACTTACTATAATTTGCTCTGGTAAAAGAATCTGCTAAATAACTAAAATGTAAAAAACATACTGTACTGTACTGTACTCTATTGGACTAAACACTACTGTACTTGGTTTACAGGGATACTACTGCATTGGACACCTCATTTTTCTAATTCAGTCAAATGAGCTTTAGAAGTTACATTTGATTGATTAATGTGGTGTAGCTCTAACTGCTGATCACACGGTGAGGGGACGTGTCCTTTTTCAGTTACTCTGAAGACTTTATCTATCAGAGAAAGAAAAGTACTGTGACTGACAGCTGCAGAACTGACATAGTCCTGGAAGAGCAGTTTTGAAGATACACATTTGGAGCCGTCCCCTCCTGAGAACGCAACACATGACATGCCCTCGAGAGTCAACACTGCCTTGACTTGTTATTCCACTGAGCTCTGTTATTGTGCTGCGCCCGTTTCCGCTGACATTCAAGAACACATTCAGCTGAAATCAAACTCTTGACGACATGACTCTTTGCATCTGTGTCCTAAATGGTTCTCTATTCTGTTTTTATAACACTTGTTTTGCTTACAACCCTATTCAGTGTCACTTGGTACAAGTCCGTTTGCCATTCCGCCGGTCATTTTTTTGTGATGTGCGATGCAACTGTATTCATGTTTGATGTTGCTGTGTTTGGACTGCTTTTGTAGCCCAGTACTTTTCCTGCACCATGATGATAGTGGGTCTCTCCGTGGTGGTGACGGTACTAGTTCTGCAGTTCCATCACCACGACCCGCAGGGCGGCAAGATGCCACGATGGGTGAGTGCCACTTCCAAACCCCGACATCTGCATCGTCAGGAATGCTGTTGTCCTCAATATCAACATCATCATCTTCATCCCCACAATAAGGACGTTTTTGTCCTGTTGAGAGCGTCAAATCCCTGTCGTTCCCTCCCCAGGTCAGAGTGCTGCTGTTGAACTGGTGCGCCTGGTTCCTGCGAATGAAACAGCCGGGCGAGGAGCGTAAGCCCTCAGGACCCCACAAGTACTGCAGCACCCCGCAGCATCGCTCCAGCGTCAGCTCCATCGAGATGGGCCCGATGGGCACCCTGACCGGCCGGGCCACTCCTGCCTCGCAGGCCCCCTGTCTGGCAGGCACAACTAATGGCAGCATGAGCCTCTACTTCAGCTACCACGCCGTAGAGAGCCCTCGATGCCCCCCCTCCAGCGACTCGGGCGTGGCCTTGGGGGGGCGAGCCCAAGGGTCCCTCTGTGATGAAGCTGAGCCTCCGGGGGGAGGGGCTGGAGGGGGGAGGGAAGGGGGCGTGGTCTTGACTTCTCCGGAGATCCTTCACATCCTGGAGGAGGTGTCGTACATCGCCCAACGCTTCAGGGACCAGGATGAGGAAGTAGCGATATGCAGCGAGTGGAAGTTCGCTGCTGCGGTGGTGGACAGGTTGTGTCTGGTGGCTTTCACGCTCTTCTCCATCATCTGCACCTTCACCATCCTCATGTCAGCTCCAAACTTCTTAGAGGCCATTACCAAGGACTATCTACCCAACTAGTGGATCTACTATACAGGAAACCACACATAGGCTGGACACAGATGAACCCCTGGTTCTGGACGATGAACCTCTTTTCATGGAGAATATCTATTGAATGCATTTTAGTCCAGGGCCATGGTATGTTTGTGTACAGGACACCAGCCTTATATATTTTATCCATATTACTCTTGAGTATATTTGAGAAAATCTATTTTATTTTAATATCTGTGTAAGGACTGGGCGATAGAAATATCTAAATAAATATTACATTATTTTAATATGATAATGATAGCAATGTTATACAGGTTGTTTTGTGTCCTGCATCCTCAACACAAACAAGTTTTGGACCACAATAAACTCGGTTTACTAAGGATTTTTTTTCTTATGAATGGAATTCAGTTTGGTAGAAAACATTCCAGTAGCTATATTGAAGACAAGAAAAAAATTTAGTTTTTACTATTCAATGGTCAGAACCATTGATTTTGAGCCAAGGGGAACTGGGTTTTATGATGCAATGACACACTGAATTTATAAACCATTTATAAATATTTAAGAGAAGGTAAAAATAAACTACAAATACACAATTTATCTAATAAATTATGATAATCTGCTAGTAAACAAATGTATAGACAAAAACCTACGTTAGACATGTTGACTTAATCGTTGTACAGCATTTTTGCTAATCTCTGGATGTTGTCTTTAGGGTTGAAAAGGTGTATGTGTACTGTTAGGAGATGTTATTGTTTGGCCATATCGCCCGGCCCTAAGCTGCATGCAATGCAAAGGATTCTACAGACACAGTATGTTGCTGTGCCATTCACATAGGTTGTATAGTATCAACTTGACCCTTAAAATTGTTCTTAAAACTGATCCATTCTTTGACCCATAGAACACTAAACAGTTTAGGAATTTACAACCATTTTAAACATTATGTAAAAGGATATCAGACCTGCATATTTTACCTACAATTATAAACTATTTATTTTTTATAAAGAAAGGTATTACAAAATAGATTTAATCTTAGGAAGCCAGACTGAGAATTGGATGCCAAATATTTCATGAACCAAAAACGTTTTCTCTAATATTTCTTATCAAATGATTATTGCCACATAGACTTTCATGAGAGCCTATAGTAATTCAACTGTATTATCCTGACATTCATCATGTTATGTGTTTTGGGGAACAAATGTTTATCAGAGCATAAGAAAGCACAGGCTAAATGGTATAAAGGAAATACAAATAATTTAGTAAACATTTAACATTTAAGTCATCAAGCAGACGCTCATATTCAGAGCAACTTACAGTAAATTCAGAGAAACCTAAGGTAAAGTGCCTGGCCCAGGGACACAATGACATTTGGCACAGCCCATCTGACCCCAAGCTGGTTATTTTTAGAATCACAACTAAAAAGCCAATCGCAGGAATAAGTTGAAATTGAAATTAAATGACATTACATCATAGCATATAATTTCATAGCCATTCATGTTAAAGGACTATGCATTAAAAATTTCATACATCCAAAAATGTGCATAGTAATACAAATGTATAGACATGTATATGTAAACATTTCTGTGTGTGTCTTTACAAAATATTACTTTTTTATATGTTATTATGTGCAGCTGTACATTCATGAAAAAGGACATGTGCAGGACATTCAGATACAAATTTACTGTGTAACATAAAACTGTACAACTGTCAGGTAAGTTACAACATTTTAGGAGTTTGTGTTCTTTTCATTCTAGTTCTATCTCTATCAACCATTTCCAGATTGAATTCAATAGTCGTTGGTAAGTTATCACTTTCTGAGATCTGTATTTAAAAACTTGTAATCACCCTAAAAGTAACAAATTGTTTCCTGCAGCAAAAATAATAATAAAAAACTATAATTACTATAGTGACAATATTACTTCATGTCATTTCTTTGAGATTTCTGAAAAGTGTGGATTAACTTCTGCATTGTACAACAGCTAACTCCGCCCCCCCGTGTAAAATTAATCATGTGTAAGAATGATTTATGACACGATAAATGAGACTCATCAGTGTGTTACCAGAGGAGTCAACCACCATCAACAGCGCTGTGGGAAACAAACCACAGGGTGAATACGACGTGCTAGACGGAACCATCTGTTTGTAATGTCAGATTTGCTGTGAACATGCCCCCTGTTCCCAAGATTTCTTTGCTGTCAATAAACCCATTCATATAGGCTATAAGATTTGTAGTCTTCATATGTTCAGGATTGGAGAGGGTGTGTCTGAATCTGTATGGGGGTGAATGAGAACAGTTTTTGGTACCAAAGAATGTAGATTAAATCTATTTTAGAAATGGAGGACAAATTATCCCAGTGTCAGACTTGGATAGATAACTATTGGGAAAAAGGTTATCCAGTAATAATCCTTCAATAAATTTGTTACCCTTTGTTGTTCTTTACAAGATGTGTTAACTGAGGGCACATTTTAATTTACAGCAACAAACTGCGAGCCATTTGGCTGAAATGCTTTGCTCAGTGGCAGTCTTGATGCCTCTGGGATTCGATCTACAGTTTAAAAATGTGTGTATTTTTTATTTTTTATTGACACTACAGGGGACATGTATGGTCTGGAGTTGGAAGCTTAGACTGCTACAACAAACTCCGGCACAGAATGACTATTACAAATAAAGATATGTTGTGAACACTGCTAGGGTTAGTTGATGTCCCAGGATGAGTGAGCGGAAACATTAGCCAGAAGCTGTTAGTGCTTTTTTAAAGAAGCGTTGCCCAGAGGCTTAGCTGTATTTAGCATTTGGTTTCAACACAGGATGTCAATGCAGAGAATTAAAACTTACTAAGACATCCTAAAAAGCTCATATGAAGAAAATAAAAAGACGTTTGTAAATACAACAAATATTTGCATATATATATTTTTTTTTTTTTCAGTGTGGCTAGGATATTAGCCTCTACCGTTCCACTCTCACTGTTAGCTAACTATCTTCAGCACATCTATCAATACCGATATGTTGAGTTTAGACCTGCTGACTCATGAGAATACCAAGGTTAACAGGAACGGTCCTGTGAGAGATGATTTATTGATTAAGCTGTTTAAAGCAATACATATGAGCCAGGAGATACTTCCCAGCTTTCTGATTGCACTGGTCAAATTTATCTTATCATCCTTTTTTACTTAATTCCTAGAGGTTTCAGCGATCTGACAGAAATAGGTACAGGAAAACTATCAATGTTCCTAGACTCATCAAGTGATTGGCTGAAAGTGTCCGTAAATGAAATTAGACAGAGGTGACAGCTAAGGCACTTGGGTGACAGAGCTGCTATTTGGCTGAGACAGTGAAAAGGCTAAAGGATATTATGTGGAAGAGAGTCAGTTCAGAATCAATAATGTGTGGCACAGCTTCCACAGAGGGGGATGGTGTGGAGGGTGCAACCCACAATCTAGTGCCTCCTCTCTGGGTCGGAATGGTGTGCAGAGCTGCCAGCCGAGTGGTTCTGAAGAGACACAAGTTATTTATATTTATTTAACCAGGTACGCTGACTGGGAACTGGTTCTGATTTGCAGCAAAAACCTGGATAGGTCACACAAAACTACACAGTACAGGAAATTATTACTGCAGAAACACACAGTAGGCTACAGGAAATTATTACTGCAGAAACACACAGTAGGCTACAGGAAATTATTACTGCAGAAACACACAGGAGGTTACAGGAAATTATTACTGCAGAAACACACAGAAGGCTACAGGAAATTATTAATGTAGAAACACACAGTAGGCTACAGGAATGATTGTGTGTCATTCCAGTAGGCTACAGGAATGACACCAGGATGATTGCGGTTTTGAGTAATGAAACAGGCTGGGAGTTTTTAAAAGCCTCAGGAATCTTTTGCAGGTGTTTAGAGTTAATTAGTTGATTCAGAGGATTAGGTTAATAGCTCGTTTAGAGACCCTTTTCATGATATGCTAATTCTTTGAGATAGGAATTTGGGGTTTTCATGAGCTGTATGCCAAAATCATCGGTATTAAAACAATAAATGACCTGAAATATTTCAGTTGGTGTGCAATGAATCTAAAATCTATGAAAGTTTAATTTTTATCATTACATTATGGAAAATAATGAACTTTATCACAATATGCTAATTTCTTGAGAAGGACCTGTATATATTCAAACACAGAGTTAGACTAACCATCACAGCAACCACGGTTGGTTGGATGGGTGGCTAGCTCTAGGAAGAGTCCTAGTGGTTCCAAACTTCTTCTATTTAAGGATGATGGAGGCCACTGTGCTCATTGGGACCTTTAATGCTACAGACATTTTTCTGTACATTTCCTCATATCTGTGCCTCAATACAATCCTGTCTCTGAGGTCTAAAGACAATTCCTTGGACTTCTTGGCTTGGTTTGTGCTCTGACATGCACTGTTAACTGTGGGACCTTACATAGACAGGTATGTGCCTTCCCAAAACATTTCCAATCAACTGAATTTACCACAGGTTGACTCCAATCAGGTTGTGGATACACCTAAAGGATGATCAGTGGAAACAGGATGCACCAGAGCTCCATTTTGAATGTCAGGCTCTGAATACTTACGTACATGTGCATTTTTATTTTTTATTGATTATACATTTTCTAAGATTTCAAACACACTTCTTTC
This sequence comes from Umbra pygmaea, assembly GCA_016801145.1. Classification (NCBI taxonomy): domain Eukaryota; kingdom Metazoa; phylum Chordata; class Actinopteri; order Esociformes; family Umbridae; genus Umbra; species Umbra pygmaea. The sequence continues at coordinate 18,067 of JACXGM010011863.1, forward strand.
ACATAGTCATTATGGGGAATTTTTTGTAGAATTTTGAGGGAAATTATGTGTTAAATCCATTTCGGAATAAGGGTGTAACATAAACGATTTTGGAAAAAGTGAAGCGATGTGAATACTTTCCATATGCCCTGAATAAAAGGCTGATTGAAGCTAAGAAAGGGCCTGTAGGGGCAATAACATAAACAACAGTATCATCTGCACAGAGGTGAAGTTTAAAGTTATTTATAGCTGAACCAATATTATTAGTATAAAATGGTGAAAACTGACCAAACATATATTCCTGTGGAATACCTTTCCCTAAGTCAAGAACACACTATGTTCTACCTTCTAAATCATTTTCAAACCATCTACAGGTAGCAATGTTTAGTCCAATTGATGACAGCCGACCAAGAAGTAATGGGTGATCCACAGTGTCAAAAGCCTTAGATAAATCAACAAACAGAGTTGCAGTGTTTCCTTTTATCAATACCACTTATAATGACATCCAAGACCAGAGCAGCAGTGGAAAAAGTAGTAGTGATATGCATTCAAAATATAATTACTATTTCAAAAGGAGTGCAACTGCAGGTTAATATTTTTTTCAAATATTTTCACAAGACAAGAAAGCCTAGAAATAGGAATGTAAATTCACCGGGATAACCACATTTTAAAAGTGGAAGTACTAGAGCAGTCTTCCAAACCTAGGAATTATACCTGTGAAAAATGTTTATTGTGTGCAAGTGGCTCTGCAATAATAGTTCTGCAAGAGACAAGGATTAAGTTCTTCAGTAGCATATTTTCTATCAATAGTTAAAACAGCTTTAAAGACTTGCTCAGAGTTAACCCTCTGACATTAGATACTGTAGCTAAAGCTGTGGACCAATCTAACAAATTTTAAGAGATAATCCAGGTTGTCTCAACATGTTACTGGTGTCATAATCAGTATGTTTTGGGAGCTTTATATCATTGCTATTTCCACCTTTAAATAAAATTGGCAACTGTAATAAAATGTTGCTCGAAAGCATCACATCAATTTTGTCAGTTACAGTTTTAGAATGAAATTGAATTATATTAGGCAGAGAGGAGCAGTTACTTGATTTTAGGTATTTTACAGCTTTCCAGAATTTACTTTGATCACCATGACTGCTAGAGATTTTATTTAAATATATACTTGGTTTTATATTATAAGACGGTACACTATCTGTGTTGCTTGAATATCAGCCAGTCCCCAGCAAGACCAGTGTGTCTGGCCTTAGACCAGGCTTTATTTCTTAGTTGAAATAGTTCTGAGAGTTCAGTAGTGAACCATGGGTTTACTCTGTCTTTAATGCCATAAGTCTTCAAAGGGGCATATTTGTCTGCACTTTCAAGTTTCACGCAGCTAGCACTACACAAGCTTTGTGCCATGTGTGACTTTCATGTGGATATGAAAACAATAATCTGACTACATCCTCAACAAAAATAAAAGGTCTCGGGAGGATCCGTCTAGATCAGGATTTCTGTTGTGAGCAAATAATGCAAGTCTAACTCACTGACCCACTCAGAACAAATGCTGATTGGATCAAGTGTTTTCCAATCACATCTCTGACTTAGGTGTCTTAAACTGAGACTACAGCTGCTAATTAGCATGTTTATATTGACAAGATTGATATGCAATATTATTAGACGTATCAAAACACTAACCACAATTTGCATGAGATGTTTTAAATTAAATAAGGCCAGAAAAAAGCCTTTGGTGAAAGATCTTTGCTAACCAAAAATCCCCTTTGTTTCTAAACTAGAATCAGGGACTCCAGTAGTCCAAGAATGTGTTGAAATGTATTTACTGTTTCCAAGTAATATTGTCTTGCTGGGAGCAAGGAATTAGCCTTCCATGGCAAGTAAAGAGAAGGGACACTGTTTACAGCCTTTCGGGTTTATGAAATCTGAAGAAATATCTTGATATATGTTAATGTGCTTGTTGTTTTTTTGGAAAGCATGGTTGCTGTGCTGCCATAAATATGCAGTGTTTATTTGTGTGCTTCGGTCCACCATGAGAAAAGGTTTAGGTTCTTAAAACCCTAATGGAAACTACATTTCAAGCAGATGTCAAACCAATTCCACAGAGGTTTGTGTTTGCAGATTGATTAATTAATTAGGCCAATATTTGTAATGAAAAAATGAACACCATCATACACTAGGTCCTGTGTGGATTGGAAATTGTAATACCAAATTGAAAAATGTGATGAACATTTTGAAAGGGCATACATTATATTATTTTTGTAATTTTGGGAAATGAAATAAAATTATTTTCAGGGCTAACCAATGCTCATGAAATATATTTTCCCATAGCATTCATACTTTGAAGTTGCAATAACGCGAGCTCACGGATAACGAGTCAGATTTATTACTTACTATAGAAAATATACCTCAGAGTTTGTTCAGTTGATGCTGCTATACAATGCTGTGAAACAATGCAATATGCCCCTCCTCCCCCTTCTAATTAAAATTCCTCATTGTAGCTGAGGAAAAGAAAAGATCCAGTTATGCACCCGAAGAAGCCATTGATGCACAGAATATTGTGTTCTGGACCAGCCACACGGAAACACTACTCTATAGTTACCGTGGAATGCTCAGATACACAACAAGCAGTGGGTGACAATGACAAGCACACAACGCACATGCTTTATACAGAACTATACATACCAACACATGCATGAGCGCAGGCCACTTGGCTCTGTAGACGAGGAGACGTTCAGTCTGGATCAGACTCTGGTTGTGATGTCACTGCAGAGCCAAAACCTCGGGTTGGGGTGTGTTCATATTTATGTGTTTGTGCATGCATGTAATCCTGGTTGTGCTATACATTTTTGGATACCGAAAACTGACAGTTCGGTCCCACATGTTCTTATTCATTCAATCCCCACAATGAAAAGGGTAGTTTTGTTTTGAGGTACAACTGGAGTTAATGTTACAAACGGGGATAATTTTGGGTTTAGGTATTAAGGTGTTAGGCTCAAGTAGTGTTAGGCAATACTGTTATAAATTTTCTGCAAAAAGGTTAGTGCTTTGATGTTAAGGAATGTTAAGAAATGTTTGCATTCAATTTTTCCCACAAAGGTTCTACATGGCACCAAAAAGTGTTTAAAACTGAGAAACTCGAAATGGTGCTATACTCTACAACATATCAGCCTACACTCAACTTCTGCATGTGCATCTGCGCCACAATAGGTGCTGGAAATGTAGGTATATTTGTATGTGCAGACACAGGAAGACGATTGAGAGCTTGTTGTGTAATGGGAATAGCTTGATGGATAAACAAACATTAGCTTGTTCCACTTCCATAAGCCCCTGTAGTCCTGCGGAATAGAATCGTCTCATTTCCCACTATGCAAAACTCTCTAAAATATTGATTCAATTCTTATACAGAGGGGAGGGCTGACACAGAAATTTGTTTAAGTGATCCATTCTGCAATGTCATTCATACATCTGATTCCTTCATATTTTACTTTTCTAAGCAAATATACAGTACATACAGTGTGTACATTTACATCATACAGTAGTATATACCGTATTGGGATATGTGTAAAGCCATGTCACTTTTGAAGGATGCAATGAGGCCAGCAGGTGGAGACAAAGCCTTGACCTGTATCACCTTTTCCCTCCCCAAGCCACCACACCTGAGAATAATGGAGTTCACTCACACTTTCTGACCCCAGTCTTTTTGAGTTGTGTTTTTATTTTTCAATCTGTCATTCCCAAAAGGGATTTTTTCACCATATCACCTGATTGTATACATTTTTTCTTAATGAAATAAAAACACATCTTATGGGGGAGATGAAAAAAACAAAGGGAAACAAAGTAAAACTGTATCCTTCAATACCAATTGAGCATATTATTACGCTATTATTATTATTTTTTGGTTACAAACTGCTCAATGCCTGTCTTTCATTACAACATACATTTTGAATATGAGACTAAGAGCGGAAATTTGAGGATGAACAATAAGCTTGTACACTGTGTCATTAAACTTTAGCTGTGTGTACATATAGTGCACATATGGGTAAGTGAGAGGTTTTTTTCGTGAAAGAAATAACCTTTATTGACACATTAAATTATCTATACATACAAAAACATCCATACGGATAAAGTATATTATAGACAAAGAGAGTGAGAGAGAGAGACAAAGAGAGTGAGAGAGAGAGCGAAGCAAACAAACACAAACATCTAATCTCAGTGTGCACATGACCCAATGTATCAAAACTAATATAATTTTCAATTTGGAGAAAATTATATGCACATAATTTCAACAGAAGAGAAAAAACATGTTTATTTTCCATGGTTTGGCTCATTCTGGATCTGATGTTGGAATATTAATGACTGCTTTAGAAATAATTTACTTCATATCAGATAAAAGAGCTTGCATGATTGATATTCCAATTAGGGTAATTTGGTTTGCGACTTCGTTTTTTCCTCATTCACGTATACAGAGTGTAAAATACCGTAATATTTGAATGGGCAGAATTCTTTCCGGTGAAAGTCACATAGCTAACTCGTCCAATCAAAAACATTTGAACCTCTTTATTACATAAATAATAAGAACGAGTAGACTAAACCACTCATCAAGATAATGAAATGTTCAGATGACCAGTGGGGAAAAAAAATAATACTCAGTCTGTGCCCCCATCTGAAATTATCCACAAACAGGTTCACCCGGGCCAGAATTAGCAGAACCTACTGTGCGGATACTGTGTCCATAAAAATACACACATACATATATGGAAACTTCTAATTTGTACTAGTTTATCTGCTTTAGAATGGAAATTATTTGCATGCGCATTATGAGTCAGGTATAACCCATGAAATTCAGCGCTAAATTAGGTGTGGGCAGGATCAACACAGATACCAGGGATACAATATTAGAGCTTTTAAATCTGTCTTAAGTATAATACAAAATAAATAAATAGTATCCCAGGTCGAAAGCCTCTGACAAACAATACACTTGATGCAAACAACACACGGTTGAGTAAACAGGATATGAAGTCTTCACAGGACTTGGGGAATCCCCTGTGTTCAAACGTGACAAATTGTGAAGATATGTTTATGGTTATGTTTCCATATGGTAATTTCACCCCTCTGACACTAAAGTACATGTGGTATAATAAATCTGTAGGCAGTTATGCTTGGCCAAACACAAATCTCATCACACTTACATGAAAATGGCTGTTTGTGTCACTGGTGGTCAGTGGGGGGTAGCTTTCAGGTGCATGTAAGCTGCTAGTACGTGCATCCATATCTGCTAAGTCCAAAACGGAGACGGACAGCTTCAACAGCAGGAGCAGCTCTCTAATGTCATGCTAGGATTTACAGGGGTTATGTATTAGATTCCGTTACATCTAGATGCCATTACATATATTAGATTCTGTTATATGTAGTTGCCGTTTCTATGTATTAGATATGCATTTCAGAACAAGTACCAGAATCAATTCATCTGCTAATCAAGCCATTAGTGGCTTGGTTCACGTGTTCTAGTTCGGGGTTAAAACTATATTCTGAGATGGCTGAGGGTCTATATAGCAACATAATGTTAGTACTTAAGTCTTTCTATTCTCAAGTTAACGTTCTCACCCTCCTTTCTGTGGAGGCAGTTGTGTTCTGTCACTGTGGCTATGATGTTTACATTTTTGTATTTTATGCAGTAAATACTTGAGGAAAACCACACAATGACATTTTGACAGAGTAAAAAGTAGTAGAGTGTACTGAGCCTTATGAGCTGCTGCGCTGGTAGTTTGCCTTCCTGTCCTGCCTTGTGCCCGGTTCAGTCTCCCTGTGCTTGTGCCCGGTTCAGTCTCCCTGTGCATTTCTGAGCAGATTGAAATGACTGACATGGTTCATATGTCACAGGAGAGGGATAAGGAATATTGATCCATCAACCGTGTTATACATTCTGTCTGCCAGTAGAAGGAGAAGCGACATAAGTGCAGGAGCTGAGTGTCTGCCATGAGGTACAGTGGTGTCTCTTACAGTACGAGTGAATACCATTTCTACAGTATGAGTGACTACCATTTCTACAGTACGAGTGACTACCATTTCTACAGAGTGAATACCATTTCTACAGTATGAGTGACTACCATTTCTACAGAGTGAATACCATTTCTACAGTATGAGTGAATACCATTTCTACAGAGTGACTACCATTTCTACAGTATGAGTGAATACCATTTCTACAGAGTGAATACCATTTCTACAGAGTGAATACCATTTCTACAGTATGAGTGACTACCATTTCTACAGTATGAGTGAATACCATTTCTACAGTATGAGTGAATACCATTTCTACAGTATGAGTGAATACCATTTCTACAGTACGAGTGAATACCATTTCTACAGTACGAGTGACTACCATTTCTACAGTACGAGTGAATACCATTTCTACAGTACGAGTGACTACCATTTCTACAGTACGAGTGAATACCATTTCTACAGAGTGAATACCATTTCTACAGTACGAGTGACTACCATTTCTACAGTACGAGTGA
>JACXGM010011864.1:0-24562 GCA_016801145.1 Umbra pygmaea
CTCTCTCTCTCTCTCTCTCTCTCTCTCTCTCTCTCTCTCTCTCTCTCTCTCTCTCTCTCTCTCTCTCTCTCTCTCTCTCTCTCGCACTCTCTCTCGCTCTCTCGGTCTCTCACACGCACGCACACACACACACACACACACACACTTTGAGATTGTAGTCGACGCTCTTGACCGCGATAGCTAAAACAGAATGGGAATAATGCGTGACTGGCTCCGGGTATTGATACAGCTCTTTACTGGACTGAGGTTAGGCCTATAGGTCCGGTTCTAACTAGAGCTACACCTCGACTCGAATTTATATCAATGTTCAAGCTATTTGCATTTAGGAAGACAAAACTGATTTGATGAGTTTATAGCAATCTTATTAATTGAGCAATGTAATGCTCGCATCGATATAGGAACTTGTGTATCAATAACCAATCAATTAACTAATTGATAAAACGAGAATAACTTGCTCCCTTGGACGAAGGGGGGCATGTAGCCAGGGACAACCCGGTGAGAATACCGTCTCACCCCCTTATCCTGATTGCTGCGATTTGATTATTGACTGTGACCGGTACATAGCCTGCCCGGGGAAAGAACATCATTGAATTTATAATCTTCCTATGTCAATCTGTTTTTGCCGTTTCCACAGCGCAGCTACCACGGCACTGAACGCAAAGCTATCCACGACTCGGTCCGCGCCATCAAATCGACGCATCGCTAATGGGGAGTAGACAGTCAAGACCGTAAGTGCGTGTCAAAAGCGGAACGGAGGGAGACCGGGCCAGCTCATCCACAGTAAACGGGTTAATTGCGCTCCAATCTGGCGAGATTGGAGGGACGAAGAGTCAGGTGTAGGGGCGCCTCAGTAAGGACGGACAGTAAGGGCGCCTCAATGACCGTCTTCTTCCTGGACAGAGCGCCTAAAGCCCAGCATTTGCAGTGCCGCGGGTAGAGAAGGACTGAAGAACGGCGGCGAGTTTGAAGTTTTGATGCATATGATCACAACCACCATGATTTTTATGATTTTTGGTGCTTCAGTTGTAATGGTAAGATGTACTATTTTTGTAATCTTCGCTGGCTATACTGTACATACAGCGTATTACAACTAAGCGCACCGAGAACGAAAGAAAAATGAAAATAATGATTAAGTACATGTAGACCTGAGGAAGTAGCATAGGTATATTTAGCCTCATAGGCTACTTATATAAACAATCTAACTACCATTATAGGGCTATAGCTAACCAATGCTTCCAAATGCGTTTTTATGTCTTCTGTTATATGGAGTGTAGCCTAGTGCCAGGTCATACAGCGATGCTGTGTTGGAAATAGTGCTTGTCATGTCCCAGTTGACTTGAATGGTTCTTTGCAGGCGATAGCCTGTTTAATGGACATGAACGCACTACTGGATCGTTTTCACAACTACATCTTACCGCATCTACGAGGAGAAGACCGCGTCTGTCATTGCAACTGTGGAAGGTAAAAAAACAAACAGAATATCATATATTGGTGATTCGATTGGATGTATAGGCCTACAATGTGTTGTAGCCTTTTTTTGAACTAAAAGCGTAGCAAGAGCTTCGTTATCTTCCATATCGAATCATGCAATATGCCATTCGAAAATGTCCACATATTGTACGGTTGTTTTAAATAAGCCTACAAAGCTCCATGCGTAATCTCTTGAAAATGTACCCTTAATTGACGTCGATTGTGGTTGTACTCGAGGTATGCGTGTATCTAAGGATTTAGCCTTACATTTGCTATGCCTCTACTGTAGACTGTGACGGTGTTTTCTATTCACAGAATTGGCTTTTACTGCATACGAACATATGCGAGCCATACATTTGTTATGAATAATAACAAATAATTTTCAACGAAGAAAGTCCACAATGACAGGTGTGGATTTGCGTTTAAAATATTAGCATATTAAGACATTGGAAATAGCCTTCCTATTTGAACCTGTTATGATAATAAGCCTTTGAGCTATTATTGACGAAGGCTGACAATTCAATGAACCGAACCAACTAGTTGATTATGCGAGGTGACTCTGATTAGTCCATTTTTGCTATTGCTGTTGTGATCAGGCCTATAAAATAAAATTTGGCCTCCAATGTTCTCCATTCGGGCTGAAAGCTCAATAGTAGAGTTTCCTATGAAGGTCTGTATACTTTTTATTTGTAGATTAAGTACTGCACCTTGGACAAGCGAATGGCAAATGTGATGTGCCCAGTTTTAAGATAAAGACATAATAAGTATTCTGGTTAAATAGATACACACATACAGCGTACTATAATACGGTCGGGTTGAAGATGTATTTTTTTATCAACTTAATGTTAGATTATTTCTCACACTTAAATTAGTGTAACGGGTGAGAGAAAGAATAGTTCTGATTGTTTAAACAACTATTACTAACTTTAGGCACTGCTAGTTTAACACTTAACCAAGTGTTGATTTTGGGGTTGATTCAGGGTAATTTTGACATATGTCACAAAAGTGAGTACACCCCTCACATTTTTGTAAATATTTAATTCTAACTTTTCATGTGACAACACAGAAGAAATGAAACTTTGCTAGAATGTAAAGTAGTGAGTTTACAGCTTGTATAACAGTGTACATTTTCTGTCCACTCAAAATAACTCTGCAAACAGCCAGTATGGTCTAAACTGCTGGCATCAAAAGTGAGTACACCCCAAAGTGAATTTTCCCTCCCCGGTGTCATGTGAGTCATTAGTGTTACAAAGTCTCAGGTGTGAATGGGGAGTAGGTGTGTTAAATTTGTGTTATCGCTCTTACACTCCTTCATACTGGTCACTGGAAGTTCAACATGGCACCTCATGGCAAAGAACTCTCTGAGGATCTGAAAAAAATTATTTTTGCTCTACATAAAGATAGCCGAGGCTATAAGAAGATTGCCAAGACCGTGAAACTGAGCTGCAGCATGGTGGGCAAGACCATCAAGCAGTTTAACAGGACAGGTTCCACTCAGAACAGGCCTCGCCATGGTTGGCCAAAAAAGTTGAGTGCACGTGCTCAGCATCATACCCAGAGGTTGTCTTTGGGAAATAGACAAATGAGTGCTTCCAGCATAGCTGCGGAGGTTGAAGTGGTGGGAGGTTAGCCTGTCAGTGCTCAGACCATATGCCGCACACTGCATCAAATTGGTCTGCATGGCTGTCGTCCCAGAAGGAATCATTTTCTAAAGTTGATGTTTAAGAAAGCCCGCAAAAAGTTTGCTGAAGACAAGCTAACTAAGGACATGGATTACTGAAACCATGTCCTCTGGTCTGATGAGACCAAGATAACTTATTTGGTTCAGATGGTGTCAAGCATGTGTTGCGGCAACCAGGTGAGTACAAAGACAAGTGTGTCTTGCCTACAGTCAAGCATGGTGGTGGGAGTGTCATGGTCTGGGGCTGCATGAGTGCTGCCGGCACTGGGGAGCTACAGTTCAGAGGGAACCATGAATGCCAACATGTACTGTGACATACTGAAGCAGAGCATGATTCCCTCTCAGAGATTGGGCCACAGGGCAGTATTCCAACATGATAATGACTCCAAACACACCTCCAAGACAACCACTGCCTTGCTAAAGAAGCTGAGGGTAAAGTTGATGGACCGGCCAAGCATGTCTCCAGACCTAAACCATATTGAGCATCTGTGGGGCATCCTCAAATGGAAGATGGAGAAGCGCAATATCTCTAACATCCACCAGCTCCATGATGTTATCATGGAGGAGTGGACGAGGACTCCATTGGCAACCTGTAAAGCTCTGGTGAACACAAAATATTGACCCTTCGGGGCCCGATTTGGACATTTTCACTTAGGGGTGTACTCACTTTTGTTGCCAGCAGTTTAGACCTTAATGGCTATGTGTTGATTTATTTTGAGGGGACAGCTAATTTACTGTTATACAAGCTGTACACTCACTACTTTACGTTGTAGCAAAGTGTAATTTCTTCAGTATTGTCACATGAAAAGTTATAATCAAATATGTACAAAAATGTGAGGGGTGTCCTCACTTTTGTGACCTACTGGTTATTCTTTAAACATCCTCATTCCTTATCGTTTGTCCACTCACCTCATTCTCACACTGAATTTACAGTAAATTGAAGCTACCTTTAGAAAAAGATAATGTAATTACAGTATATAGTTTTAAGGGCCTCTGCCTGGTGGTCTAAGTTGTTGCCTTGCAACACAACTGCGTCAACGTGGCCAGGGTTTGTATCCTTTTCATGGCATTCTGCTATGGCAGCACAAATTGTTATAGTGCTACCCAGAGAAAATGGGTAAATAGTCTGACACAATGACATCACTCTCGAGCAAATCCTCGTTTACATATTTACCAGCTAACAACTGTGATTGAAATCACAGGCACCTGACCTGCACACCTTCCATATATGTAATGACTTAAGGCTTCAATGTTGAACTATCACTGTGAAAAATCAAATGGGTTGTCAATACATGTTGGAGGAAGCTTGTGATCGATCTTCGACCATTCCCCACCAGCGAGTGGTTGCCAACATCACAAGATTGAAAGGGAAATATAACATGAGAAATTTGGAGTGCTCAAAAATTGGGAAATACCCCCCCCCATAAAAAAATATTTACTTTTAAAATGAGTTAACTATATCCAAGTTTTAGTGTGAATAAATATTGAATGTTTCTAAAACACACTTGTCATTGCCTTTATAATACAGGGGCAATGCCACTTTGCTTTGGAAATGGCATGGAAATTCATCTAGTAGTGTATTTTTTATTATTTATTTCTTTGGGGATTTTTTTCCAGATTTTTCCTCCCATCCCAATTCCCTTTCTAATCCTGCCTTGTCGGCAGCTCCGAAACTCCTTGTACAGATCTGTGGGATGACAAGGGGACGTGAACATGGTTCATCCAACCACATGTTGCCTGAGCTGCTGATTCTTTTCGCACTCTTCACCCAACACGAAAGCCTTTAGCCGGATCATCCACAGAATGATTACGTTTACCGGCTATACTTCTGCAACCAAACCCACAGGTGCCCGAACTGAACACAAGGAGTCGCTGGAGAGTGACACAACAGGATAGATAATCTAACTCATCTAACCCAAATCCCAATTTTGCCCTGCCTTGTGCCTGGGGAAAGTAAGAGAACCTATAGTCAGGCTCCAACCCATTACCATCATGATGTAGACTGTCCTGCAATGCAGTGAATTAGCCCACTATGCCATGCGGACCCCACTCTTGTAGTGTATTAAATCTACTAAAGATGGCTGTAACATATGTGGCAGAGAAAATATTTTCCAGTCAGATATCAGAACTATGCTTTTGTGTTGGTAGTAGCATGACATGCTTATTTTATGATGAACAAAGACACTACACAACCTTGTGTTTGCTTTGACATCATAGACCCTTTAGGCCCAGTTAAGCCAATGAAACGGTTGTTGTACCCAGACACTGGTAAAAGCAGTGAAAATGTTGCCATTTGGGATGTTGGCGTGTTGTCAGTTATTGATTAAAATAATGCCCTTAAATAAGAGTTACTCATTGTACACAATGGCCAAAGAAAATGAATTTCTCTGAGATAAAATGAGACGCTCAGGTCTCAGGTGCAGGCCAACCGCTTGGTTTTATTTGAAAGCTTAAAATCAGCCATCGATTGTTCTAGTAAAATGTGGTGTTGAGGTTAGCTACTGCTAGTCATTGAAAGCGATTAACGAGAACCTGAAGTGCATTTTAAATGAATGAATTATTTTCACTGAACATTCCACGTTGTATTTTCTAAGTAGCTTTCTTACCCAAGATGGCACAATATTAAAGCGCAGAATAAGATGGTAGCTCTTGTGGCCACGGATCTTCATTGAATGGCACCGTTCTCCAGTGCAATATCGTGGAGATCCCTGCATTTCATAATTATGTTGCAGGCCTGCTCTGTGGTGTATAGTCCCCACCCCACCCCGCTTACCCAAGACAGAGCCACCTGCCATTGAGCAAACCTATACATCACTCCACTGTGGTTCGTGTGCGTGTGTACGCACTGTTGAACCTGCGCTCTTGCTTGTTTCAGGATTTGCAAGCGGTGTAAGGTACTCAGTAAGGGCATAACCTTTTTCACCAAGACGAATCACATCCAACCGCTTCACCAAAGAACTATGTAGAACTATTATAATAATTGTACGAGGGCGTAACACACCGAGGAGATGACTCCAGTCACGCAGTGTGCCCTCCTGTAGCCTTGTTCCAACGCTGCAGTTTAAAATAAAATAAGAGTGTCGCGTGTCCCACCCGGCCACCGGGCTACCATATTCAGAACAAACATCCTGGCATCACATATGATCTGAACGTTGATTGAATTAAAGTTTTTTGCGATGGATAAATGCGTAATCATTCATTGATGGTGGCTACAGACGCAGTACAATTAATTGCCCGATTCGCCCCAATTGGAAATCCAGCAATCTCCTAAAATTGTCTTTTAATCATAGTTTGAATATACCAGAAAGGGACTTCATAGCTGCCAAAACTGCTGCCATACTTCGACTATTGTTGACTCATCTGTGATATACCAGACCTGTCTGTCATCTCCCGCTGAAAGGTCCCAATGTAAAGAGCGTGCATTAAGGTCCTCCAGATCTGCCGTCGCTTCGACTACAGGACTGCCATAGCGCTTGTTTAAATAATATATATAAATATATTATTTGGTTGAAATTGTTGTTTGCCTAATTGCCTCGCTCATGTTCTAGGCCACCCCGAAGTGAAAGGGAAAAAATAAACCACCTAAAAGCAATGTACTGTATACAATTAAATCGTAGTTGTGAAATGTAATTTGCAATACGGGGTAGTTGCATTGCACAAACATTCATCAATGATTGCTGGTTCAACAATTCACTGAACCGGTTGGTTATACCATGAACACCGCTAGTCACACACAATAGAGAATTTGCTTACACGAGGTCAGACCAGATGTGAGAATTTATCGCAGCCTACGATCACGTTCAAATTGATAAATCCCTTGCTTTGCGTAGGAATCGGCGTACACCCGTCGTACGCCTGTTTTAGGTCGTACACACGTTTCCTAAATGAGGGCCAATATGTTTACCATCTCAGCATAAAAATATCATGGACCACATAGAGATGAGGGATGGAAGGCTGTGAAGCCTACATTTAGGAAGTGTCATTCTGATGTCATCCTACACTGTCATGGAATGGCACCAGTGATTGCTAGATTTTGAGAGAATTTTGAACTTCGTTATGATACCAATTAAAGGTACAATATGTAGTTTTTGGCTGCTAGGGGTCTCTCAATGAAAACATTAACACTAATATGCCAGCAACGCAAACTCTGATTTTATTTTATTTTTTTCAAAAAAATAGCGCTCTAATTCATTGCATTATTCATTGTTATTTCATTATAAAGCTAGTGAATTGTAACCAAATGCAATTGTATGGTGTGTAAAGAAACAATAAGAGCATGTGATAGCAAAACATAATTTAACATGTTTTTAATAACCTTTTATTAAAAACAGAAACAGAATTGTGTTATACACACAATTTGATTGAATATATTGTCAGTGTCTCGTGAAAACACGATTACATTTGAAAAATGTATGCTAATTGTCTGCCAGTTTGTCCGACAACATTCATCTTGCCATCAATTTTCACAAGGTTCCCCGTGAAACCTTACACTCTCAAAAAAACATTAGTGAGTGACCACTGTGCTTCACATTGGGGATGGAATTAATTTCACTATAGGCCTTGTTGACCCCTCTCCAAACATAGTGCTTATGGTTGTCACCATAAAGCTCTATTTTGGTCTTGTCACTCCAAAGTACAGTGTGCCAGAAGCTGTGAGGCGTGTCAAGGGGTTGTCAGAATATTGTATATATATTGCTTTTTTTGGTACTGGCGCAGTAAAGGCTTCTTTTCTGGCAACTCAACCATGCAGCTCATTTTTGTTCAAGTATTCTCGTATTGTGCTCCTTGAATCACATCATCATTTACCTTCGGTTTTTCTTTGCATCCAAACAATTCTTCTGGCAGGTTTGGCTGACATCTTTCTTGGTCTATTTGACCTTGGCTTTGTGTCAAGAGATTCCCAACTCTTCCACTTCTTAATAAGTGATTGAACAGTACTGACTGCAATTTGCAAGGCTTTGGATATCTTTTTAAATCCATTTCCAATCCTATGCAGATTGAGTACTTTATTACACAGGTCTTTTGACTGTTCTTTTCTTCTCCCCATGGCTCAGTACCTAGCCTGCTCAGTGCATCCAAGTGAGAGCTAACAAACTCATTGACTATTTATACACAGACACTAATTGCTATTTAAAATGTCACCAGTGTGGGAAATTAACCTTTAATTGCCATTTTAAACTGTATGTCACCTTGTGTGTCTGTAACAATTCCAAACATTCAAGGGTATGTAAACTTTTGATCAGGGCCATTTTGGTGATTTCTGTTTTCAGTATGGTTTACAAAGGAGCCAAACAACTGTTTGATAATTAATGGTTTCACATGAGCACTGTCCTTACATAACAGTCAGCTATTTTGCATAAACAATCATATTGTTAAAATCAATGCCAAAATTTCACATTTTCTTCCAGGGTATGCAGATTATGAGCACAATTGTATATGGCTATGGTACAAATTGTATTACAAAATGTTTTTTCTATATATAATAATTTTACACCTGTAAATCACTGTATACCTGCAAGATATGAATGAAACATTAATATTCATATCAGAGCTGTTGCCACTGATATTTATTGTTTTTCATTACAAACAAAATAAATGTATAAAGGAAGGTTACACACCTTTGAAAGAAATTAATAAGTCTCTATTCACCAGCACTGTTGTGTATAAATCCATCCTGTATTCGATTGTATTGTTTCATTAACAAATCAGTGTTTTGTATTCCTGCTATTTACCCAGTCAACTTAATATTACCAGTCTTGTCCGATTTCCTTTTTTTCCTTTACCACAAACCTACTAACCTCTAGCTGGTATGTTTTCAGGCATCATGTTCACTATGTGATTCCATATGATGGGGACCATTCACTGGTGGACTCATCAGAAAACTACTTTGTGAGTGACAGCGTGACCAAGCAGGAGATGGACCTGATGCTGGGGCTGCTGCTGGGATTCTGTATCAGCTGGCTCCTGTTGTGGCTGGATGGAGTGCTGCACTGTGCTGTCAGGGCATGGAGAGCCAGCCGTTATTATGGTGAGTCAACAAGAGACATACATTATATAGCCAGAGGTACGTGGACCCCTGAACATGATATGTGCTTTTTGGACATCACATTTTGACATCCCATTCAATCCCATGGGCATAAATATGGAGTTGGCCCTGTTGTGTGCAAAGGGGTATAGTCATGCTGGAACAGGAAAGGGCCTTCTCTAAACTGTTACCCACCCTGCACCAAACACGATCCCCTCAACCCAACAACCAAGCATGACACCCCTCACCTCCCCACACACACACCCACATAGATCCCCCCAGCCACACACAACATGGATATACAGATGCATAAAGCAAATAGATGAAAATATAAAAGCACACAGAGCAGCACAAGGTTAGGTTCTCCAGTCAGTGCCGCTGCCGAAAGCACTGGCTTAGATCTGGAGTTGGTCCCCGGGCACTGTAAATGGCTGCCCACTGCTCCCTTGAGGGATGGGTTAAATGCACAGAATGAATTTTGCTACATGTATGTGTATGTGACAAATGAAGTACCTTTAAGACCAAAACCACAGTAGGGTACATTTCAGACAGTCTGGAATTGGAGAAGTGAACTTTTTTAACCTCTTTAAAACAGTCTAAGTCAGAGATGGCACTGGATGTGTTTGAGCTAACTCTGTCTATTGCCTCACCACACCACTCCTCTGTGAATTCAACACTTATTTCCTGCTCATAGGCAGATATAGCTTTGTTTTTGGAATGTTTGTCAAAACTCATAATACATTAATAGACATGAGAGAACTGCTTTATGTCTGGGTATATTAGTCAATAGCGCATCCCATGCCTGGTTTGTAGGTAAATTGGGAAAGCCAGGAAATTGTGAGGAAACCAAATGTCTTATTTGACTTGGGCAAGAACAACAGGATAGACTGAAAAAGGAAAGAAGAAATGTGGGCAAACTAATAATTTTAATAGCATTAAAGTGACAGAGGTAAATTACCCACCTCTGAAAATCAGCCTTTATCTGAGTGAGACGGGGGGGAAGTTGGCAGAGAAGAGGGTAGATAATGAGCGAGTCACATTCACTCCAAGGTACTTGAAGCTAGAGCGTTTAAGCTGAAATGGCAAGTCTATCTGCTGAAGCTGCAATGCTACTACATTGATTGGAAATCACTCACTCATTTGGAGATTAAGCTTGTAACCAGAAAAATAACAAACGTTATCTAGAAAGGAGAGTAGGAAGGTTGCACAGTTTTGTATGTAGAGCAGCAGGTCATAAGCATACAATGATAACATGCTCAATGCCCGAGGAGTAAGGGGGAAAGAGGGCAACCCTGCCTGGTCCAGCATTCCAGAGCAAAGTAGTCAGAGCGAGTGTCATTGCTAAAGACACTATGCCCTGGGGATGCATACAGAAGCCTGATCCAAAAGCTAAATTTGTCCCCAAATCCAAATATTTGGAGAACAGCAAATAGGTACTTCATAAAGCCAGTCTGTTCCTCCAAAATGTAAGACTAAGACTAATTCAACACGCCTTGCTATTAACTATGCAAGAAATTTCACAACAACATTGCAGATGATAAGGGGCCTGAATAACAGGAGGTGGGGTCCTTCACCTTCTTAAGAAGAAATGCTATTGATGTATTAAGGTCGGAGGCAACAAACTAATTTCCATTGACTGATTAACCATTAATAATATTAAAGGGGCCAGCTGGATGTTAAAAACTTCTTAAAGAACTCAGTTGAAAATCTGTCTGGACCTAGAGCATTGCTGCATTGCATAGATTCGATAGCCTCAACCACCTATTCAAGGCTCTGGGGGAGTCGAGACCCTTTGGGGTCTCCGAAGATGGTGGTGTCTGATGCGAACTCAGATGTGCAAACTGAGGAATAGAAAGTCATGAAGGTGTCATTAATCCCCTTAGGATCAGAAATTAAGCTATTACAGCTTATTTGTGGAAATCAGACTGATGACAACACAGTGATTTCGTTGGTACGCCAACCGCCAGCTTGCCCTTTCACCATGCTCATAGTGTGTAGCCCGTAAACGCAATAGTAAACTTTCTTCATCCTTGGTGAATAAAAGGTTAGATTCAAATGCAAATTCAGGTGTTGTTTATATAGCTCTGTCGATGGTGACTGAGTATATTGGCGGTTCAGATCCAGGATAGCTTTGCAATCCAGGTTTTATTTAGATGAGAAGAGTAAGAACTAATCTCACTTCTAAAATACAGGGGTATGATTCTTATGGATAAATCCCAAAATTCAGCTTTTCCGACCTGAAAATTAGGCTCTCGTAAATCATGCAAATCTGCGGATGAAGGCACTGCGGAATCCAGACATTAACGCAGAACTCAGACATTAACGTGGAATTCAGCAAAAAAAATATTAACAACTAATTGAGTTTCTCATAATACATAAGACAGTTAATTTGCGCTATATATATAGGCTATATATGCAGTGTGTTTTTTTCTACTGAACTTGGCCAGCGTGCGCTCCATCACATCGTTCTAACGTTGTAATGCGCTTGAATGCTGACAGCTATAAAAAATTGTATTTACTCCATTAAAAATTTTCCAATCAGACAACGCTTGTTATTCTCCATTCAATCACTTATCCAAATGTATATAACTAGCTGTAGGCTACTATGTTCATTCACCTGAAGTAATTCCCTGACGGTAATGCTAATCAGGCAGCGCTCTCACTCAGGGAGAGCAGGCTCAAACTTGTAGGACTGCTGCTGAATGTTATGGCTTTGTCCACACTTTTGCGCTTGATAAAACTTTGTAAAATAACATTTATAAATATATATGTTTGTCGTTCCACTTTTTCTTCAATTTCGAAGGAACTCTTCATCTACTCTTTTTTTAGTTTTTATTTTGGATAAATTCTTCTGTAAGAAGAAATAATATGTTATTAACGTGACAAATACCTATGCACATTTCATGAAATAGCCTTTTGCCTCTCTAGAAATAATTACTTTGATCATATGGAAAGTAAATGTAGCCCATCTGGCAATGCAAGTGCAAACTGTATAGCAGTATTCTCTATATTTTAGGTTCAGGTGTGGGCTTCTGAATTCAACTATTGTTCAAATAGTTGTTTAGTTGCTAATGTGTGAAAAAAGTAGTACCTTTGCCTGGGTAGTGTTTCCTAACCATGGGTACTAGGACCCCTGGTGGTACAGTAATCAAAAACGTTTGGGAACCACTGCCTCAGGGGGTTTATATGGAGGTTTAACATAAAAAAACTCAAATGGAAATCAGGGATTTGGCTGATTTAACTGATTTCATAGGTCCCTACAAGATGTGAAGTGTGTGTGTGTGTGGGCGGGGGTGGACTGTATATTTTCCTGCTTTTTTGTCCTTTGCCAATCACACCTGTAATAGGCCTTAAATGTCTCCCATAGGAGCGAAGGGTGAGATTGAGCCTCTCTGATTAGAATACAGGAAGTTATCAATGGAAGTATTGATAAAGCCACAGAAGTGTGAATCAGATAAAATAAGGGAATTGAATCTCCAACATGGACAGGTACGGGGTTGAAATGAAAGACCTATTTCAAGAGTAAGGGGACAATGATTGGATATAACAATTGGTAAATATTCAGAAGACGTTACATTTGGTAGAAATGAGTGATCAACAAAAAAGTAGTGAATACGGGAGTAAGAGTAATATAGCCTACATGTGAAAAGAAAGAATACACACAATCCCATGGGTTCTGAAACCTCCATGGATCAGTATTCCTACTCTTAGTCATAAAGTCTGAAAAGGCTTTTGATATGGTAGAGGGGGACCTGACTAAACCTAGAACTCTGTAGTCTGAGATGGTCTTTATTGCGTAAATGAGTCTCATGTAAGAATACTAAATATTGTTTGGGCTATTTAAAGCCTGGACATTTCATCACATGAATCTAACAGGGATATCACCTGCTTTGTTGTCCCCAACATTAGAATTGTTAGCCATATATTATGCGGGAGATAATTTTCCAGAAAACTGACATTTTAGCATTGTTAGCATCTAAGACTAATGTAGGCAAAACAACTTAAAGCTACATTGTGTATTTCTTTGAGTTGATTCTTAGCAAAAAACCTTTTGTTCTTTCAAAAATATGTGCTCACTCATGTGTAATTACTTCCACCAATTAATCAAAGTATTTTCGTAAGTGTAGAATCTTTCATTCAAAATATATACAATGGGGCCGCTCGAATTGCGGTAGCCATGTTACCCCTCCATCTTTAAAATACATTAGCCAAAAAGGGACATACCTGGAAATTCAAGCTCAGCCTTTCGCGCTTTTACACCAGTGGCACCGTGACGAATGCCAGGGAGAGATTACTCACGACTGCCGGCAAATTTCAAAGTCTGTTGAAGATGTAAGATCATGCCTATTCTCGAGGACATGTAATTGCAGCTCTGGCTCAAGCTGTACAGTAGACAAGAACGTTCGCCTGGCAACACGAATTCGGAATTTTGGTTTTAAAATAATAGCGCTCGTGGTTCATTGCAATAATCATTGTTTATTCATTGCACAGGTAGTGTCCATGTTCATGTTTTGCTAAAATTAGTATTCTGTTGGAATAAAACAGACTCTAGTGAATGTTTTTCAAATGTAATTGTGTTTTCACACAAGACACTGACAATTTATTCAATCAAATTGTGTGTAAAACATATTTGTTTCTTCTATTAATAAAACATGTTTAATTATTATTTTTGCTATCACATGCTTTTATTGTTTCTTTACACACAATACAATTGCATTTGGTTACAATTCACAGGCTGTGTAGTGATTTAACAATGATCATTGCAATGAATCAAAACAACCGCTATTGTTTTGAAAGAACTAATATCCAGGTTCATGTTGCTGGTATAATATTGCAAGGGGCTTCACTTGCTTGTCATATACAATTTCACCACTAGATGGGAGCAATTCTTACACAATGTAGCTTTAAGGAAAAACATACGGAACGGCGCAACAAAGACAAAGAAAACTGAAATAGAGAAACACATACACAGACCCATTCGCGCCTTAAAATTAACAAAACCCATCCATTGTGTGTGAATGTATTTTATGTCGATCATCGATATATGGAAACTAAATCAACTTGAATTAATGTAAAAATGTTGTTTCAATAATGTACTTGAAAAAACAAATAGCCTTTTTAAGGTACAGTATACAAATGTTAATAATACACAGTGCAAGCTCATTTTACAATGTGTTTTGAATATATATATAGTGAAGATTAATTAAAATGTTAACAAAGTAAAAAAAAGTTATTTGTGGGCATAAAATTAAAATAGGCTATTATAATGTAATAGAACGAGAATGAACTACCCGTAATTCCTCAAATAAAAACCGGTAGTCAAATAATCGCCGGGCCTCTGATAGTGGCCAGGAGCGTGGTCAACACGGACAAATAAAGGCCGGTCTTAAATAAAGGCCGGGGGAATATTACATGTGGATAATCTCCTAGGTGCCTTTCATATAATGTGCATTCCAGTTAAGCGTAATGTACATTTCAATTTTTTTTATTTAGCACAAGTGATGCTACTCACTACCAGGTTGAAACGCTAATTCAGGGTAGTTGGGTTGGAAACTTGGGTTGGACGGAACATTTACGGATTGGCAGCTCGCGGGAGCAGGAAATAGTATCGCTAAGTATAATTGTCCTACTGGTATTTCAGTCATTGCGGCTGTATGTTTTACTCAGCTTGGTGTTGTTTTTATTAACGTACATGTAGATGGCAGTAACTACATTGGAAATAACACGGCTCCCTTTCAGTGCAAGCGATTGAATCTTCACCAACTTTTTTCAACTACGTATTGGAACGGTTACAAGAAGTGTTGAGATTTCGTTAACAACGTAATGCAGCGATAAAAGGCAAACTGGAACAAGGATTGACACTAAAATATAGCCAATTACACTTATCAAACAGAGGGAATCAGAAATAAAAGCCTGCTTCAAATAAAAGCTGGTTGCCTTCTGCGGTAGAGGTAAATAAAGCAAATACGGTATATTTACTTTTTGTTTACATGTGCATGAAGTACACTATCATGCTTGTGACATATATGTACTGTATTTTCATATTCCTTAAAGACTCTTTAGTCATGGCGAAGACATTCCCGCACTTCCTCTGCTGTTCTTGGTACCTTTCATTTTGGTAGGTAGTCTTGATTTGGCACCTGTATGTCAGTTTCTTTATTAAGGTATTTAGCAAACTTAATGTTTACAGACACAAGGTTAATGTAATATTTTTCAAGATTGTATGCTTGAATAAAGTCATATTGGCATTAGCAATGTGACAAACAACCAGTTCTTCTTAACATTTAAGTATTTTTTTGAATTTTTTCCATTAAAACAATACAGAATAACTAATTAATGCTGTAGACTTCGTATGACAAGTTTGTAGGAGATTGCTCATGGAAAATGGAATACATATGACAGAACTTAATGGTATGTCAGAAGGACAGGCTAATGCATCAAAGCTGGTTATTTACTGTAGCTATAAATAAGTTGAAATGGTAGAAATCGAACAGTAAACATTTTGTATTCTTAATTAGCCAACGATAGTGTTTGCTAGATAGCTTATAGTTTCTCTGTTCTGCAGTGATAACTAACTATAATGTAAAACACAATAAATAGCAAGCAATACATTCATACGAGTTTGTTCTCTGGTGCTTTTCCTAATGAAATGCACACACCATGCACACATGCTTGTGTTGTAGCTCTAATTAAGTAGTATATTGTATGGGAGTTACTAAAACATTTGTCTCTGCTTCTGACTTTACAGCTTTGCTGCATTAGTTGTTTACTGATCATTGGTACATATTACGCGAAGGTGACCTACTTTTATTAATAGTGTTAAAAAAGGTACAACCCCTAATTTCCCCAAAAAGATGCGGTTGTACCACAAACCACAGTATTGAGCCACTTCAGAACAGAGGTTGGAAATAAAATCTTAACCTTGACAGCCTTGGAAAAATCTTTATTTTAGATCCTTGTCAATGTAAGTTTTTATGTTGCTGACCTCCAATATCATGTGTTTTGATGCACTAAAACAAAGATTCCCTAGCTGTACAGAGAGGGCATGTCTATACACAATTATCATCTGGGTTATTCTAGTCCAGTCCAATGTTAGTCTAGTCCAGTGCAATGTTATTAGAGGACTGCTTGTTTCCTGATTGAAATAATTTTCCGGAGTTCATAACTGTTGAAATATTTTTATTGCATCAGTTGAGCTTTATATTGTGATCCTCTCATGGTCAAACCATGGCAATGTTTTGTAGCTCACCTGGATCCTGTAGATATGAAATAATGCCAACATTGGTGTTGTCATGTTAATATTTGCTGTTATGGTCCATTAAAAGAGGGGCAAAATGTGTAGTGAGTGTAAGTGATGGCCAATAAGTTCAGTTTGATTCATTAAAAAAACCTACACACAGGAGAATTAACACATTTAATATTCTGCATTAAAAACACCCATATTTGACATACATTATAATTCCCTTGAGGCTCCAGTCGTTTCTGTGTTGGAATCCTTGTGCCTGGAGGGAATACCCCCTCGCTGGTCAGTGTGGCTGTGACGTTGATCATGGGTCAGACTTGTTTAGCCTCCCTGAGATGGGGAGTGAAGGTGAGCCTGACAGAGCGAGAAATAAGGGGAGTGGGGGAGGGAGACGGTGTCAACCCCCCCCCACACACACATTCTCTTTAGGAGCTATAAATAGAGTGAAAGGGAGCAGCTGGAATGGCGGTAGAGGGAGTATCACCACACAGACACACACACACACCGCATTGAGATGCAATTTAATCTACAGTATACGCTGCATATCCTGCTCTCCATTCAATTATTCAGTCCTTCCACTATCCATTTCCTTTATTCAGCATCCTTTTAGAAAGCACAGATTTTTATAGTTTCTTTCCCATAATTATCTTAGCTATATTTTTTGCCACCCTTGTCATTTGATTGAGGAAAAAAAGGAGAAAAAAAAATATGACAAGAGGGAAATGTTTATCTGGGATAACATCAGCCCCCTCATTTTCTTTTGTAAAATGACCTACATTTCCCTTTTACCCCACTTTACGCATTGCATTAACATTACGTTTGTATCTGACTCCATCTCTATCGCTCCATCCTTTTATTCAAATGAGAAGAACCTGTCTTGTTCTCTCTTTCCATTGGATACCCTTCAGAACAGTCCTTGTGGATTGCATACCCATTCACAGCTATAAATAACATACTCCTCCCTCATCCCCTCTACCGCTCTTCTCCCCGTGCTTCCCTCCTTCCCTCAACCTCTAGCAGGTTCATTTGCTAGTTAGTGTGCTGTCTGTGGCTTTCATCTTTATCTCTCATGTCTCACCCTGTCTCACACGTCTCACTATGTCTTGGCCCTGTCTCAGCATGTCTCGCCCATCTCAGCTTGTCTCACCACTTCTCCATTTGTCTCACTGTGCAAAGAAGTTCTAAAAATAATGTTAACTGCCGGATATAGAAACTAATATACAATGTACATTACAGGTAATAATGTTGAAAAATATTCTACAGATTAATACGTTTGCTAAATCTACACTATAGAGTCAAAAGTATTTAGACATCCCTTCTAATGGTGGAGAGGAGTAATAAATGGCTTGGGGCTATTTTTTGGGGTTTTGGTTTGGTCCCTTAGTTCCAGTGAAGGGTAATATGAATGCTTAGTGCCACAATATAGAAATACATTTTAGAGAATTGGGTGCTTCCAACTTTGTGGAAATAGTTTAGGGAAGGCCTTTCCTGTTCCAGCATCATTGTTCCCCTGTGCACAAAGCCGGGTCCATTAAAACATGGTTCAATGAATTTGGTGTGGAGGAACTCGAGTGGCCTGCACAGAGCCCTGACCCCCACCCCATTGAACAACTTTAGGATGAATTGGAATCACGATTGTGAGCCTTCTCATGTAACATTAGTGCCTAACCTCACAAATGATGTATTGGCTGAATGGGCACAAACCCCATTCCCACAGAATTATAATCTTTTGGAAGCCTACTTAGAAGAGTGGCGGCTGCTTTAGCCAGAAAGTAGGGGCTAACTCTAACTCAAATGGTTTTGGAATGGGATTTCCTAAATGCTCATAAGTAAGTAAGTAAGTAAGTAAAATTTATTTATATAGCACATTTTTTCACAGCAAAGCTGACCAAAGCGCTGAACATAGTCAAAGAATAAAATAAAATAGACAACACATACAATAGAATAAACAATAAAACCTAGATAACAATTAACAATTATACAACAATGTTTAAAAAAATAATAATTAAAATGCCTGGGAATAAAAATATGTTTTCAACTTCTATTTATAGGTTGTGATAGACATTGCAAGACGAATGTCCAGTGGTAGTTGGTTCCAGAGTGGGGGGGCCGCAATAGAAAAAGCCCTATCACCCTTTGTCTTTAGGCGTGAACGAGGGACAACTTAGAGAGCTCTATCAGAAGATCTTAATGATCTGGAGGATGAATAAAGAATAAGATGATCGGAGAGATAAGACGGAGCTAG
This sequence comes from Umbra pygmaea, assembly GCA_016801145.1. Taxonomy (NCBI): domain Eukaryota; kingdom Metazoa; phylum Chordata; class Actinopteri; order Esociformes; family Umbridae; genus Umbra; species Umbra pygmaea. The sequence continues at coordinate 18,665 of JACXGM010011864.1, forward strand.
ACCATTGAGAGCTTTATAAACAAACAACAACATTTTAAATTGAATTCTGAAATAGACAGGAGGCCAATGAAGAGAGGCCAAAACCAGTGTAATATGATCTGTTTTCTTTGCCCCAGTCAACAACCTTGCAGCAGCATTTTGTACCATCTGTAAGCGTGCAGTGGATGACTGAGGAAGACCCAAATATAATGAATTGCAGTAGTCGAGACGGGAGGTAATAAAAGCATGAATGACTTTCTCCAGATCATTAAGGGTTAAAAATGATTTCAGTCTCAAAATTACTCGTAACTGATAAAAACTGTTTTTGACAACTGTATTGATTTGTTTAGTTAAACAGAGTTCAGAGTCCAGAATGACACCAAGATTCCTGACCTGGGAGGAGACTGAGGGGAAGTGCTTGCCGAGCTAATTTACGAGACTACTTCTTAACTTAGACGGGCCAAAGACGATTACTTCCGTTTTATTTTCATTAAGTCTAAGAAAGTTGTTGGAAAGCCAATCTTTAATGTCCCCTAAGCAGGCCAATAAAGGTTGAATGGTATCACCAGCTTTCAATGGAATGTACAGCTGAGTATCATCAGCATATAGATGAAATGCAACTTTATGTCTACTAATAATGTCTCCCAAAGGTTGCATATATAAATTAAAAAGGAGTGGCCCTAAAATGGATCCTTGAGGCACTCCACAGATGATAGGAGCAACAGACGAAGAAAACTTACCCAACTCAACAGAAAAAAACCTGTCTCTAAGATATGAATTAAACCACTGCAAAGCAATACCCCCAATACCAAACAAATTTTCTAACCGGCAGAGAAGAATATCATGATCAACTGTATCAAAAGCAGCTGTAAGATCAAGAACCAGCAGAACTGAATTTTTACCACTATCCGCTGCAAGCAAAATGTCATTGAATACTTTAAGCAAAGCAGACTCAGTGCTATGATGGGCAGAGAAACCAGATTGGAGAGGTTCTGTTAATTTAGCTGCATGTAAAAAGGAGATCATTTGTGAATATATAACATTTTCTAAAAGTTTAGACAGAAATGAAAGCTTAGAGACAGGTCGATAATTATCAAGACAGTTTTCATCCAAACCCTGTTTCTTGAGCAAAGGTTGAACTACAGCATGTTTAAATAATTTCGGGACTACCCCAGCACTTAGAGACAAGTTAATCAATGACTGAATGGAAGTACCGATTTCAGAAAGAGAGGACTCAATAATCTCAATAAAGGAATGACATCAAGTGAAGAGGTAGATTTCTTCATCTTATTGACATGATCACTAAGTTCCCTCAAAGAAACACCTTGAAAACAAGAAAAATGTAAAAAATCTTCACAAAATTTAGTTGAGGGTTCCACATGAAACTGACAACCTGGATTAATTACTGAATTAATTGTGGAAAACAGAATTCTAGGTCTATGTGAGTGTGTAGTAATTAAATCTGAAAAATACTTAGACCTAGCTGATTTTGCAGCTTTCTGAAAGTTAAATAAACATTCTTTGAAAAACTCACAAGACACAGTTAACGAATCCTGTTTCCATTTCCTCTCCGCTTGACGACATGCCCGCCTAAGAGAGCGAGCATTGTCGTCTAGCCAATAATAAGATTTATGTCTGGGTGTCTTTAACTTAAAAGGTGCAATAACATCTAAAATATTAGAACAATTTGTATAGAGAAGAGTAGTTAGTTCATCTGGCCCAGTGGATAACTCAACAGCATTTAAAAGTGATCCTTCAACAGCGTTAGCATGATAGATCTCACTAAACTGAGGAGGAATAGATGAATTAATACAACGAGAGTAATGGCCCAGATGTTTTTCCATAACTGCAGAGTTCTCAGCATTGACTTTAAAAACAATAGGGCTGTGATCAGAAAAGGAGGCATCTTCTATGTTTACATCATCTACAGCAACACCATGTGACAAAATGAGGTCCAAAGTGTGACCACGAACATGAGTTGCTCCATTTTATGTTGCATATGGGTGTGATGGTCAGGTGTCCACATAATTCTTACAATGTATTTATCTAGGTGTGGACTGTTCTACTATCACAGATTAGGTTTGATGGGAGCATCAGTAAGATTTCTGTTGACTTCAGCATTTAACATACCTAAGGAAATCCTCTTCCAGTTCCTTATTAACCCCACATTTCTTTAGATGTTTTACCTTTCTAACATCTCTCTCTCTTCCCCCAGACACTCCTTCCTGGTCATGGCTCCCCTCATTCTGCAATCTTCGAGACCTGCGTCGGCGTGCCCAGCTGAGACAGCTGGAAGACTCCAGTGGCAACATGGTCCACATTAAGCAAAAGCTCTACCACAACGGCCACCCAAGCCCACGCCACCTCTGACTCTGATTCAAGACTGCCCCCCAAACTGCCCCATGGCCAACTGCTGCCTCAGAGACCCTGAAAAACTGCCCAGCCACTGTTTAGACCACCCCTGGCTCAGAGACTAACGATGCGGTTGACAAGTCAGCCCCAACCACTCCAAACTCGAGCCGAAGATAGTCACTACTGAAGTCTTGTCCATCATTGTGAGGAAGAAAAACAAGCATTTTTAAGGGTTTTTTCTGTATAGAGACATTTTCTGTGTTCATTGTTGAAACTTGGCATGCTCTTTTAGAACAGGGTACGATGCGGGCTGAAATGGGGAAATGTTATTTTTTTCTATGGGGAGGGTCTTTCTCTAAAGTGTGAGGGAAAGGAGTGGGTTTTGAGGCTTTGTGAATTTGAAGGTTAGATTGCTGCTTCTGTAAATACTTACACATAAGTAAGTGGGAACACAGTGTGAGTGGATTTGTGAGTGTGATGAGTCAAGTGTTATGAGTAAAGCCGATAGGTGGTACAGAAGGATGACAGCTGCCTGGAGGAGGAATAAGCCGCCTGGAGGTGAAGTGTGATTTCTGTTAACAACAGAAAAACTAGCTTTGTTACTTAGTTAAATGAATGTATTAATTTTACCTGTAAATATTAGAGGGGGAGGGGTGCAGCCGTTTGCGGTCAGGGTTCTCTGCGCTGTGTTATTATTTATGAGATGGTAGAAATAAAAAGTATGCCAGCCCAGATAAGACAGAGACAGTTCAGTGCTTCCCTCGTCTATCCAATACTGTGTCCAATAGCACTTCCGAATTTGCCAACTCCCTCTTAACGATCAGGAGCAACCAGCCTAGCAGCAGCGGGAACCCTAACCCAGCCCCCTCCCTGTCCAGACATTGCTGTTGTGAGGATAAAATGTCTGTTTTATTAAAAGTGCCATTGAAGCACAACAGTGAACACAGTGACTAACGTTTGAATGTGTCACTCCCTTAACATCTCTAGGTATAACATTTAACAAATAGTTTTCTTCTACATTTCTTAGATGTTCTTTATTTTATAGTAGGTGATATGGAATTAACTTTTAAGGCTGTTTTAGCAAAGAGCTCTGAAAAAAATTAAGAGGCCACTGCAAAATCATCAGTTCTTCTGGTTTTACTATTGATGGGTATGTGTTTGGGTAAAATGAAAATGTTTGTTTTATATCATAAACGTCTGACAACATTTCTTCCAAATTCCAAATAAAAGTATTGTAATTCAGAGCATTTATTTGCAAAAAATTGTACAAAAAACTGGTAAGAATTACAAACAAAAAAATGGTATACATTTTTAAACAACATAATACTCATGTGTTAACTTAGGAAGAGTTTAGAAATCCATATTTGCTGGAATGACCCTGATTTTAAATCACATCTTTCATGTGTCTTGGCATGCTCTCCACCAACCTTTCACATTGATGTTGAGTGACTTTATGCCAGCCTGGCACAAAAACTTCATGCAGCACGGCTTTGTTTGATTGCTTTCTCTTGATCACATTCCAGAGGTTGTCAATGGGGTTCAGTCCTGGAGATTGGACTGGCCATGACAGGGTCTTGATCTGGTGGTCCTCCATCCACAACTTATTGACCTGGCTGTGTGACATAAAGCATTATCCTGCTGGAAAACAAATAATCCTCAGAGTTAGGGATTTGTCAGAGCAAGGTTCCAGGACAACCTTGTTTGTGGGGCTTTATTCATGCGTCCTTTACAAAGCCAAAACTGCCTGATTCCAGCATGGCTGAAGCACCCCCAGATCATCACCAACCCTCCACCATTTCAAAGTGGCTGCGAGACACTGTGGCCTGCAACGTCTAAACAGTAATGTGTTGGGAAAAAAATAAATCAAATAAGACTCATCATATAAGATGACATTACTCCATTCCCCTACAGTCCAATACTTTGGGCCCTATTTTAATGATCTAAGCGCATGGTGTGAAGCACTTTTGCTATTTTGACAGCTGATAAATTGTTCCATGCGCCGGGCACATTGTCTAAAAGGGTTGTACTAAGTGTCTTCATTAATTCATAGGTGTTTTTTGGAGGCCACATGCAATAAACCAATTCGAGATTCATATCCCATTCCCTTTCAGAGCCAGGCACGTTTGTACCTTTTGTGCATTGCTATTAGGATGGCGGATTTGCACCATAATATTTTCATTTGTAAGGCGGGATGTCTACTCTCCAACATGTCAGATTTTAGCATACGTTACTTTTTACCGGATATATGCATCCCCATTGTGCGGACTTGACACACGTGCTTCCGCAAGGCAAGACAGGTACTATCGTGTTGTGCTACTCGTTCCATTGGGAACTGTGTCGCAATGCACAAGTTGAATAATTTCAACGTATGCGACACACCGATCGCACTGCATCGCAAGCCCGCAAGGCAAACAGATGTGTGCAGATTGCTTCATTAACAATGACTGACTTCCCACGAAACGCAACGCATTTGATGTGTCCAGTGGACATCCCACATAATCTTTTGCATGTTCGTGTGCTGCTGCGCTTCCCTGTGTGTGTGCAACAAGCATAGTGTGCACGCACTGTGCATTCGCCTAGGTGCATTTGACTAATTTGCTGTTAAAATAACAATGACATACTGTGCCATTGACTTAAAACCAAGTTTTTGTTGGTCAATGGTGCGATCACTTTCCGATGCCTCAAGATAGCAATACACCCAGAATTATCCTGAAGACACCTCCCTGTTAGACCAGCACACCCATGGGCGCAAATATGGGCGCAGGTGCACTTGCTATTAACGCCCTGGTCAGACCAATTGCGGCAGTGCAATTTGGTACGGCAGAAATACATTCATTTTCAATAGAATGCTACATTTGGCTGCATCACTTGCATTTCAGAAGCAGTTGCTGTGGATTTTGAGTTATGCATCCGTTTGAAAAATATAACGGATGCTTTGAATTGCATGCATTGGACACACCTACACACTTACTGTAGCTTGGAAAAGGGGGGTGTTTAATTGCAAATCAGAGAGAAAACATGCCGAATTCTTGTTGCGTGGCTACGTAAATGTTTAAGCATCTGTGATGCACTGCCTCACTTGGTCTGACCAGACGAATTCCAATCCGCTGTCAAAGAACTCTTTTGATAAACAGTTATGTCACGTCACATATTTGTACTTACCAGAAAAATACATTCCTCTTTTCTTCTTCTTCCGCTTCTAGACGTTTGCTCTCCTCCTGGTCCTTCTTCTCTCACTTTCATTGACTTATCACATGGATGTATTATCCCACCATGTTCTGATTGGCTCGGAGTTAGCGACTAGTGTCTGGAATCTCGTAGTGACATGTTGAATTGGCAAAAATCTCTAGACTCCTGTCGATATCAGTGGGTGGTTATTACTTGAATAGTCAAAGTCAAAGTTGTTTATTTATCATATGCATTGAATAACATACATCATCCTATGCAGAGAAATTATTTTGACATGGCACAGCGCATCTATGCAGTGGGCTTAAAAAAAAGAATTACAACAATATAAAGAATTTTTAAAATAATAATGACAATAGTAATAATAATAATAAAACGCTA
>JACXGM010011865.1:0-24562 GCA_016801145.1 Umbra pygmaea
TACTGGCTGTAGGTTCAGACTCCACCCACTGCAATACTGGCTGTAGGTTCAGACTCCACCCACTGCAATACTGGCTGTAGGTCAGGGTCCTGCTCCTGCTGTAGCCTCCACTCTGCCACATCGACAACCTGCAGCTCTCGGCAGACAGGACTCATTCCCATGTGCATGGGAGAGCAGGCCTGTTCCCCACTCTCTAACAACTCTCTCTCCTGGGCTTCCCTCCGCTCACAATGGCGACAACCATCTGCAGCACAGGGCCGCCGGGACAGGGCATCCGCATTGGTCTGGCGGGCCCCTGCTCTATGCACCACTGTGAAGTGGTATGACTGGAGCTCTTCTATCCACCATGCCACCTGCCCCTACGGCTCTCTGAAGGACATGAGCCACTGGAGAGCAGAGTGGTCAGTCCTCACTGTGAAGGGCAGCCCACACAGGTAGTACTTAAAATGTTTGAATGCCTTCACCACAGCAAGGAGCTCTCTGCGGGTGACACAGTAGTGGCGCTCAGCTTTATTGAAGGTTTTGCTGAAGTAGGCTACCGCTCTCTCTCCCTCGGGCCCCAACTGTGACAGCACCGCCCCCATGCCGGCATTACTAGCGTGTGTGTCCAGGATAAATGGCAAGGAGGAGTCAGGGGGGGCAAGCACAGGGGCTCCGACCAGTGCCTCACGCAGAGAGGTTAATGCCTGTTGGCACTCTCTTGTCCAGGCAAAGTCTCTGTCCTTCTGTATCAACTGGTAAAGGGGGGCCGCAGTGCAGGAGAAACCCCGTACAAACCTCCTGTAGTATGAGGCCAGGCCTAGGAGCTGCCATGAGCTCCCATGGGCAAGGATGTCATCCAGGTCGAACAGGCACTGTTGCCGTGGAATGCCAGCTAGCACCTTGTCCATTAGTCTCTCAAATGTGGCTGGTGCATTACACAGCCCAAAGCTTAGGACACAGAATTGCCACAGCGCCCTGTCTGTGCAGAACGCAGTCTTAGGCCTGGCCTCTGGAGAGAGGGGGACCTGTCAGTAGCCACTACGAAGGTCTAGTGACGAGAACCAGGATGAACCCGAGACGAGGTCAAGTGACTCATCAATGTGGGGAAGGGGGTATGAGTCTTTTTTTGTTACGTCATTTAGATGCCTGTAGTCCACACAGTACCTCAGCTTGCCATCTTTTTTATGGACCAAGACCACCGGCGATGCCCATGGGCTGTCTGAGGGCTCAATGATGCCTGCTTGCTTCATTTCCTGCAGTGCCCTCTCCCCTGACTCCTGGCGGGCTAAAGGGATGAGCCGAGGGCGCATTCGGATAGGTTGTGCATCCCCCGTGTCAATGTCCTGCTTTACTAAATGTGTCTGACCTACCACTCCCTCACTCAATGCAAAAATGTGCCTGAACTCTGACAACAGCTGCCATAACTGTCTCTGCTGCTGGGGCTCCAGGCCATCACAGTTCCGCTCCCATATTTTCTGAATAGCAGACATCCTCTCCTCCCCTCCCACTATGGTTGGCTTGCCCAGGGGTGTCCAGCCCAGGCTCGTAGGTGGCTGTGCCACCTGGGAGGCAGGAGTGCTATGGCCAAAGTGGGAACAATGGGGGAAACACAGATTGCAGGGGGGCTGGGAGAAATGTTGTGGGGCTCTGTGGCCCTGCCAACTGGAACATTTGGTTCATGACACGGGTTGGGGGACACCATAGCTACAGTGGGACCCCCTGGAAAACTAAGTGTACCTCTCCCCAGGTCCACTACACAGCCCACTGTCCTTAGGAAGTCCAACCCCAGGATACATGGGTCCTGAACCTTAGCAACCCACACTGGGAACCCAACTATTTTTACCCAACCCCCAGATTGAACGTCACTTTCCCCACCATCGGTGCCAAGTCACCCATTACAGTTCGAAGCTGCACTGTTGTCTGTTCCAGTTTGGTCCCTGCTGGAACCAGGTCTGGTCTCACAATAGTGGCTGTTGAGCATGTGTCTACCAGCGCAGTCTACGGTGCCCCCTCCACTATGACAGGGACATCATAGTGAAATCCCCAACACAAGTCCAGCCCACTGACACTACGGCGCTGTCGTCTGCTTCTGGGGACGTGGCGCCTTGCTCCCCCAGCTGTACTGCTGGGCTCCTCCAGTTGGTGTTGAATTCCGGGGAATCATGCCAGGGGTCTGCACTGTCCCGTCTATAAAGACCCCGACAGACCCCACAATCTCCCTCTCCAGTGCCAGCTCCAATGCTTCCTGTAGGCTCCTTGGGTGTGCCAACTGGGTCTGACTGCGGAGCTCTTTTGGGGTGAGGGCCTGAATAAACTGGTCCCAGGGTAGCTCTGCCTGCACTGAAGGTGGCATGTGTGCGTATGCCCGCCTCAGTGGCAGTTCTACATTAAATCACACCCTGGGTGAGACCCCCTTCGAGCGCCCTCCCCCCCCGACAGAGGCTCATCCTCAGCAGTGGGGCTAGTCAGACAGTATATTGGCACATTACTCAAAGCACATTGCAGGAGGAACATAACACATAGGCTAGGGCTTTGCGATATATAGAGTTTTGTCAGTATATTCGAGTTTGCTTTTGAGTTTGCTTTTGATATGACCTTCACAAAAAATAAGCGTTTAAAATAAGCAGTTAATTTGCAATCACCAGTAGCCTAGGTAAGCAGTGGTTCTCAACCTGCAATTTTGGACAACTGAATCTGGGCCCACAAGCCTGTCTATATACCTATATAATTATTTCATATTGTTTCTTTATTCATGTGACCCACTGTTAGCCACTGTCATGGCAACATGCCAAATAGACTGAGAACCTCTGCATACAAAATAGAGCTGACACGTTTGTCATACTTACTCACCACATCTAATATTATTGAGCATTATTGTTCTACTAAAATACATTTGAATATTAAATTGACAGAGATTGGTAAATGTTCTAAAACAATGTCTGTCTTGCACACCTCTTTGTCCAAGAAAGTGCAATTCTTCACTTTTTTAATAAAGAAAATCCACTTTTTTTCTTGACATATGTACACATTTTCCAAACTTTTTAAATAGGCTAACTAAATATCGAGATATATATTGTTAGTCGTTAAAGCTACAAAATATATCGAGATATTCATTTTTTTTGTTAAAAAAGTTTGAAATATCCAATAAATTTTGTTACATTTCATGATTGTGTCCCACTTGTTGTTGATTCTTCACAAAAAATTACAGTTTCACATCTTTATGTTTGAAGCCTGAAATATGGAAAAAGGTCAAAAACTTCAAGGGGGCCGAATACTTTCGCAAGGCACTGTAGTAATATGTAAAAATAATAATAATACAAATTTTTTGGAACATTTAAGTGATTCAAACGAAAGGATGTTCTCGTTTTAATATTTTCAGAGAACCCTGCGGCGTATGTCCGAACACTAAATTGGCAGGACTGAAACCCAAAGAATTTTGTACTGTCTCCCTAATAGCAAACACATCATATGGCAATCCCTCGTCCCAATCAGCCTTAGTCTCTAGACAATACTTGCACAGCATTGACTGTTTGGTGCCAGCGCTCCAACGTGCGTTGGCTTTCTAGATGATTAGGACTTGAGTTCTGGTGACAAATATAACGATTATGTAAGACATGAGACAGCAGTTTTTACATAAAATGAATTCCCTGATTCGTTTGTAATTCTTTTGGAAGACCAAACGTTGTAAAGAATTTAATGAGGGCTTTTGTCACTGTCTTAGTTGTGATATTGCCTAATGGAACTACATCTAGTTAATGAGTAGCACAGTACATTATGGTCAAAATAAATTGATTTCCTGCTTTCGTCTTGGGTAATAGGCCAACATAATCAACAATGATGCAAACAGTTCCCCCACTACTGGAATTGGACAAAGAGGAGCGTGGAGAATGGTTTGATTTGGTTTAACCGTTATCTGGCACACATGACATTTTTTTTACAAAATTTTACAACATCCGATTTCAACCCAGGCCAGAAAGGGTTTTTGAAGTATTTGGTTGTATGTTTTTGTAATTCTTTAGTGGACAGACAATGCCTGGTCATGAGCCACAGGTAGCCACAAGTAGCCACAGGTAGCCACAGGTAGCCACAGGAAGCACCACTTAAGACCTATTGCCCTACTCACCGTCTGCGTCATGCACTTTCCATTTGCACATTAGCACAACATGGTCTAGCTAGTAGGCTCTCCTACTAGTTTTAGCTTATAGAGGGAAACTACAGACTTAAAATATGTCACTAGACTGCTGTCCTCTTTCTGCGGGGGCATAGCCACTGTTGAGGGCAAAGCAGATAAAATATCACTTAAGTGAGTTGTCTCTTCACTAACATAATTTTTTGGTACATGGCTTTCACTGGGCATGTCATTGCAATCAAATATTGAATCGGCCAAATTCACTATATTGCCCAGTTTCCTGCTTTGTGCTCGGGTGACCACATAAGCTGGATGAGGAATCAGTAGATAATCCATCACTGTTTGAACCAGTGTATGGTTTTTCCACTGCTTCTAGGACAGGTGCTACAGTGCCCCCTGCAATGTTGTTGCAGAGAAGCAAGGGCACACCCTTAATAGGTAAGGTTGCCAGCACACCATAGTGAAAACACCCTGATACAAATTTAGGTTTTAAATGCACCCAATGTAATGGTACCGCTGTTGTCCCCATTTCTGTACCTTGTTTTATCACCTGGCAAGAATGAGTGACCGGGCTGCCCCTGTGTACCTTTTAATTTCTAGACTGCTTACTCGCTTGATCACCTGTCAAAGGCACCCAGCCAGGGGATACAAAGGGTCTATAGCTGGGCTCAGGCAATGAGGTAGGTTCAGCCAAATGAGTCACTGATTAAACCAACCCTACTTCCTTAGTTTTACGAGGAGGTGAACTCTGCTTATTTTTCAGGGTTGGACAATCAGTACACAAAAGGCCTACACGTTGAGAATAAAAACATTCTCTACTGTCTGTTGTTGTCACTGCTTCACTAGGCAGAGGACAAGAATTGCGGGATGACACAGTGGGTCTGCTTTCAGACCGAGGTGCAGAGAACAAAATCTTGTGAGTCAATGTATACGAATCTGCTAAGATAGGCACCTGAGCTAAGGAGGCTACCTTTTGTTCATTTAAATCAGGGGTGTCCAAACCCTTCCATGGAGGTCCTAGTGTAGGCAGGTTTTTGCTTTTACCTTGTACGCTGATGGAGTAGCTCACTAATTGGTTAGGATCTCCGCTCAACTAGCATTCTAGGTCCTAATTTGGCTGTAATTGAAGGGAAAGACCTAAAACCAGCATACACTAGGCCCTCCATGGAAGGATTTGGACACCCCTGATTTAAATGAACCACAATGCGATCAGGCAAATAATCTTTAAAGTCCTCTAACAGGAGTAGTTCTCTAACCTCTGCCAAGGTTGTGGCTTTACTGGCTGAACACCATTTATCAAATAGGGACATTTTGTCCTATGCGAATTCCACAAATGTTCTATTAGGCGACTTCTTATGGTACCTGTAGCGCTGCCGGTAGGCTTCAGGAACCAACTCATAGGCACGTAAGACAGTGTCTTTTACTATGTCGTAGCTGAGGCTGTCCTCTAACAACAACAAGGACACTACCTCCTGGTTTTTTCCAGACACACCTCCTGGGACCATTTTAAGGCTGCAGCCACACATTAAAATATGGAGAAGTAGCTGTCTTTCTCCGCTTCCCTAAATGGTGACACTAAGGCAAAAGACATATGGCGTTGTGGGTGCAAGGACACAAACACAAAGGTATACTGTTTAAACAAAGAGCATTTATTTTAGCCACAGTGATTTAAATAATAGGTTGGGTTGGGCAGAACCAAAGCAAAGTAATTAAAAGTACAAAGCCTAACCTTAACCTGTACTAACTCCGTAACACAATACACAAACTAAAACTAAGCTGGCACACGATTCAGGCGCCCTAACCAAAAATACAGGGAGCCCAATCTGCAACCTTTTGCAAACTACTAACCTTGCTAGCAGCATGGAAACCTGTATTCCACTGCTGCTTTGCTTCTAAATGGGGATATCTGTTCTGCATAGGGTGCCATCTTTCGGATGGGATGTTAAACACGTGTCCTGACTCTCTGTGGTCACTAAAGATCCTGTAGCACTATTCACATGAGATTAGAGGTGTAACCTACTATTCCCAACCCAGCCACATTTCAATCATGGCCGCCTATGTAATTTCTGTCTTTTTCATTTGCTTATTTTCTCTATTTTTTCACATGCTTTATAACAATTTTATCATAAGCCAGAAATTCACTCTATGAAACCGAAAGTGAAACCTAACACCAGGCACATAGTCGCTCAAAAAAGCATATATGTTTTTAATTACGCCTTGATATTAGTGCAGATTTCTCATCTCAAATGTGTTCAGAAACTGATTTTGGGATCTGCAACAGTGAAATATGTCAGCTTGTCATTTATAATATTGTTCGTCATTGCACCGCCATCTTGTTCCATCTTGTTGTTGCCATTCATCTAGACGCCAGCAGAGGAGATAAACCCGTTGCGTAATCATTCTGAATGGAAAATGAATTGCTTATAAACGGCAATCAAACAATAACTAGTCGACCAATCAATTACAAATCCACAAGCGCATTGCCCAGTGGTAGGACGCATATGCTACCGCTGGAATGGAATCGATATTGTGAAAACTGAGGGTGCTGATAAGGCATCAAAAAACCAATAATAATAATAATTAGAAGAAGAAGAAGAAGAAAAAACATATAATAATAAGAAGAAGAAGAAGAAAAAGAAGAAGAAGCGTTGAGGATTTTTAATTATTCTCATCCGTTAAAGAGTTAATATTGACCAACTTAGTATTTTATCATAAACTTACCAAAACTCATTGTCAGCAGGGATCATAAGCCTACCTACAGGCATTTAGCAAATACTGTAAGATGGTCAGGAAATCAGGAATTGCCATGGCCTAGCTGCTTGTTGTCACAATTTTACTTTTCAAAATCGTAATAAATTCCATATAACGTTATTTAGATTCATTATTTTTTTAAACCAGTATGATATATTAAACCTCTAGTTCCTGTTGTTTTTATCAGACAACTTGCAGAAAGAAAAACCTGATATTTGGTCATTTGATATACATTTGCTGTCAATGCGGATGATTGATAGACAAACACCTACAATAGTGTAAAGCACCAACAATATGTATTGAAGAAAATTATTTTGCACATTAATTTAGATAAGGTTAAACAACCAAAAAATTTAAACTGAACCTATTTCACCATTTATTTTATTTTAGTTAATTTTGTACCCAACATTTTTAGTTCCAGTTAGTTTTATTTTTTCACAAATCTATCGTAAGTTATTTCAGTTCAGTTTACAAAAATATTTTTTCATTGATAGTCTAACTGTTAGTTTATGATAATAACCTTGGTGTACTGTATGTTAATTGTGACATTCTGTAGCTCTGTCAAACGCAAGGCATTCAATGAGGCATTATAGATTTCCAATGTTGTTCCAACACATTTAAAAATATTTCTTCTACACATATTGTCCTGGCCTATAGAAATCCAAATGTGTGTGTGCACATTTTGATACATGAAGTATTTGGTTATGGTTCATTGTCATTCTGACACTTTGGAGACAAAAACGATTTGAATGTGGAATGGATTCACTAAAAAGTACTATCCTTCAGTAGCATCAATGTACTACTTGAGCTAGTTTGGAATTGGGAAGAACATTTGCGGTAAGTTGCTAATGAGATGCTCATCGAGAGATTTGCAAACAGGCAAGTCTTCAGAGCTTTTCTAACATCTTCCATGTATTATTCCTCAGAGAAAGAGTGAATGAGTGAGACAAGCTGGGAAACAGTTCTGTACAGCAACTGGTACAGGTATAGAAAAAGTGACAGCTGGGAAAGGATTAAATATGGACATTGTGCATTTCTCTTTTTCCAAAAACATACCTGTCCTTCAGGGAAAGCTTATCCTGTGGTTTGGTAGCAAGCACTCACAGGCTTGCACGGGAAGGATTTTCTTTTTAAGACACTCAGCTTCATGTAATGGCCTCCTCTATGCTCCATTCAACACAAGTATCTGTGTAGCAGGGGCAGTGGGGAGAAAAGGAGAAAGAGAGAGAAAAATATAAGAGAGTAAGAGGGAAAGATTATGATGGAACACGTTTGTTTATGGAATTGCCATTGGTAGGCTGGAGAACAAACTTTGAGCTACGAAAAGTGTCCCACAGCTTTAGGATAGAGATTAATGCATGAAGTTCTGAAAATGTCAATGTCCGTCTTTTTACTATAGCGGATGTTAAATTACATTAAACCATATTTTTCGTCACTACTTTGATATTCCTTCCCTAAATTTAGAGATTTAACATATCATGTTCCTTTCCGAAATTTAGAGATTTAACATATTTTGCATGAGATGTGAATAATGTAAAATAATCAGTTGATGTCACTGGCCATATTTCAGTGCCTGAACTGTGTTTTTGACCATAACCAAAGGAAAAGTGACTTGCGTAGAACATAATTTACATACTTTAATTTCGGTTTCAACCATATGCTTGGATGGAATAAATCAACATAATATTTCCTCTGGGTTCTAAGCACTTTCTGAACAGAATCAGTGGGTTGCCTGCTTGGTTAATTAATGGATAATGACTTCTTTAAACACAGGTCACCATGACAAATACTAGCAGTTACATTGATCAGGGACTAAACCTCTATAGATACGGCTCACATGGAGAGCGGTTTGAAGGGGAATTTTCAACAGACTAACCTGGGTCTGAGAGTGCCTCATAATGGGTATGAGAGAGAGTAGGATAGGGAAGGCTCCTTGCCCTTTAAAGGTCTTGTTTAGGAACACTGTATTCAGCGTGACAGATCGGCTTATATTGACAGCTATCCATCCAGTCAGCCGAAATAAGAAAAACGGCAATGAATGAAAGAAAAATAACACATAAAAGCTTAGCCTGCACATGTGGTCCATTAAGCATTTCCCTGTTGTTTTATAGGCGTTTTTATCTGTCAGAAAATCAATTTGTTCATGTTGCTGCCAAGTTGTTGAGTGGGATATTTGTTCATGTATACCAAGCTTTTGTCTCATTGGAAGAGGTCCAACACTTTGTTCACCACTCATCAGATGTGCCAGTGGCCACCAGTGCAAAGACTGATGATGTATTAATGCTGGGTTACTGATTATTCTTCTACCTCGCCCATTTCTGAAGGCATCCATTTAATCCATGACATTGTAAATTAACACAACATTAATCCCCTCAGAAACTTTGTTCCTTTGTCATCACTGAGTGGCATGATGAATGATTTACATGACTATTGGATTGTCTCGTGAGAATATACTTTCAATGTTTAAAATTAACATACTAAGAAAGGGGCATTATGTTCTGTTTCTCTGGATGAAATTATGTGGTGTTTTTTTCCAAATTTTCCTAAAAATGAAATACAGCAAAATCATGTCATGTTTTTATTAATAGGAAGCATATGCAGACAGGTTTGTAGGGGGAAACAGAGAAGAGCACAGACAGCAACTCAAACCCTCATCACCAGGGAGCTTAGATCACTACACCAAACTCAGGCATGCATATTCATTCATATTCAATTACTATTTACAAACAAAACACTGTATTTCACTCTAGTGTGCCTCTGTCAACATTATCATTTTCAGAATTACATGTGTATGTGTATTTGGAGGAAATTCATCTTTCATCAGGATAATGCATGCACAAGTGCTTTGCAAACACAAATTCCAGCTTTCAGCAGTATCACAGGCACAAGGCCTTTACATTTTTTATACATTTATTTATACGGGGAAAACAAGCTGAGACCAGTCACAACAAAGGACATCAACCAAAAACTAAAACAAAACAAAAGTAAAGATACAATAACATCTTATAAAGTAGTTGAATAAAACTACTAAATGTGCCTAATAAAATACAGACTTTAAAAGAAACTTTCACAGTTAATTTAAGTGGGTCTCAAAGTTAATTTCCTACAGTGGCCCAGTCAGTCCTGATCTCAATCGAAAATTGCCTCTACCAAATATGAATTTGTGGAGGTTATTTACTTATGAAAGCAACATTTTTAATCATTGTTAACATTTTTTAAAAATGTCTGCCAGAAAAAAAAATGATGTCACTACAATTAAAGTGGCTTACAAGCAACCACGGTAGGTGGAGCTTATTTGGGGAGGGCGGCTGCACAACGCACCAATCCCATTGCGCGACGCCCCAAACCCAGTGCGCAACGCACCAAACCCAGTATTCTTTATTATTGTCTGTGATTTCTGCTTGTCATGATGGTTGGGTAAATTCTTCGGTTTTCGCCCACCCCCTGGTCACGCGTTTCCTGAAGGGAGTGCGTCGCTTGCGCCCCACTGTGAAAACGAGACTCCCTAAATGGGAGCTGTCTGTGGTCCTGGAGGCTTTACAGAAACCTCCATTTGAACCTCTAGAGCAGGCTTCTCTGAGGTTGCTGTCTATTAAAACTGCACTCCTTATTGCTCTACTCTCAGCTAAGACAGTGAGTGACTTGTGTCAATGGTGATAATAGCAGAGCTGTGTTGAGAACGAATCCAGCCATTTTCCATAAAATCATTTAGACCTCTTACAGGTCTCGGATTTTGGAATTAAAGGATCCTCCCCTCCTCCTTTTCAGAATGAAACAGAGGAGAGACTACACTGTGTGTCCAGTAAGGGCCCTGGGGCCTCATTTATAAAACTTTGCGGTGGATTTGCATCAAGTGGCGTACGGACGAAACATAGGACATGCGTACGTGAAGAAATATTCTGATTTATAAAACCATGCTCACGCACGTCCTACGCCGTTTTCCCTTTATAAATCACAATCAACTCTAATACATGGCACAGCTTTTGTGGCTACATGTCACGCCCATTGTTGGCCATAAATAGTCAGTGAAACTTCCCCAAATTAATAGTCATTGATTGAGAAATCATGGCAAACACAGAGAAATACCAAAAAAAGCAACTTCACTCAATGTAAGGTAGAAAATATTGTTGGCGAGGTGGAAAAGAGGAGGAAAATGTTGTTTGAAGGGCACAGTGTGGCTATTACTAATGCCGAAACGGCGTTGGAGTGGCAAAAGTTTGCAGACGCTGTAAATGCCACAGCCTCAGAAAGTCAGACTGGGGCTGAAGTAAAAAAAGTGATCAGATATCAAAGTCGATGCCAAAATGCGTCTTGTGCTTCATCGCAAAAGTGGGCTGCCATGGGTGGGGGAAAATTGGTTACATTAGAGAAACATATCTGCATCACAAATTATTTGGACATTGGTGGAATGAAAATGCTTTCAATTAATGAAAGCATTTTCATTCTCATTCGGTGCCTTCATGGCAACATGAGTGCAGTCAATAGTACCAACTACTTTTGGGAAACTGGACATAACTGCAAATTGTGCTTTTTGTTTACCTATTTTAGCTATTAACACATCTGGCATAACCCGGCTAATATATCCCTGACCTGTCAGCCAATTCCCTCTGGAAAGTGGCAGTCACCAGAAATCCTAGTGTTGCAAGGACTTGAAGTGGAACTGGCACGGCGTGGTTTCTCCGAGTGCTCCTCAGTAACACTGGGCCCAATAGAGCACAGAGGTCCAACAGGATGCCACCAGGAAGTTGGAACCAGCTCATAAGCCACTGGTTTGCCAGCAAGTCTTCTTGCTGTCTAAAAATGTGTTCCCTCCGAATCCTTCCATTTGCCACATCTTCTAACAATGCAAGATAAGCCATTGTGCGTCATTATGCATTGTGATGTCATGGCTTTTAATAACCATTTGATTGTATCTGATAAGCTATTCGGTCGGTATTAATGTAATTGGAAATGGGAAATCATTCGAGGCAAATGTAATTTCTTGCACCCTTCAAAATGGTTAAGACATACGATGGAACACATTTTAAAATAATACAAACTAAAGGCATATACATGAACACCATGATTCCGTAGCTGATGACATTTATACTATGAAAACATCTTTCCCCAGTGGACAACGAAGACATCTATCAATCTATCTAATCTAATGTATATCTGCTCCGCCAGATGGTGTCACAATTCCAATGAATAGGAGGCAGGCACGTCTTCAGCAAACATATATTTATTTGAACAACAAGGAGGAACTGGACAAGAACAACAACAAGAATACGTAACTACAATGAAATACACTAAACAAGAACAACAATACATAAACACAAGACCAGACCCTATAACGTATCCAACACAACCTAAAACACAAGAGAACCACTTACACTAAACATCCCATCTCATTGCCCCCCCAAAAATTTCCTTGGGGGGACCATCGGCCATCTTTGGAGGATGGTCGGCCATCTTGGGAAGGGGGACCCTAACCTCTCGACAGGGAGCCCTAGGAGGGGGGCTAACACCCTGGACCTAAGGGCTAGGGGCCTTGACTGGAGCCCTAGAGGCGACTACGGAGGCCCTAGGGGCGACTACTGAGGCCCTAGGGGCGACTACTGAGTCACTATCGCCAGGAACTGAAGCCTTAGGGGGAGGAACTGAAGCCCTAGGGGCAGGAACTGAAGCCCTAGGGGGAGGAACTGAAGCCCTAGGGGGAGGAACTGAAGCCCTAGGGGCAGGAACTGAAGCCCTAGGGGCAGGAACTGAGGCCCTAGGGGCAGGAACTGAGGCCCTAGGAGCAGGACCAGGAACCCTAGGTTTGCTAGCCTGGAAGCTATCGGGGTTGCTAGCCTGGAAGCTAACAGAGTTTATAGCCTGGAAGCTAAAGGGGTTGCTAGCCTGGAAGCTGACTGGGTTGCTAGCCTAGACGCTAATGGGGTTGCTAGCCTGGAAGCTAACAGAGTTGCTAGCCTGGAAGCTAGTGCTAGCCTGGAACTTGGGAGAGATAGGAGGGCAGGAGAGAGAAGCTGGGACCTGGGGAACCCCAATAGAAAGGCGGGGAGCCCTACCTAGCGGGCTAGCACCCTGGATCTTGTCCATCAGGAGAGCCCAGGCCTGTCGCACCTCCTCTCTCTCAATCTCCGAGTCAGACAGCTCCTCCTCTGAGAGTAGGGCTCTCATGGTCTCCGAAGACGCTGTCTCCATTTGTAGGTAGTTAATTCAGTCACAATTCCAATGAATAGGAGGCAGGCGCGTCTTCAGCAAACATATATTTATTTGAACAACAAGGAGGAACTGGACAAGAACAACAACAAAAATACATAACTACAATAAAATACACTAAACAAGAACAACACTACATAAACACAAGACCAGACCCTATAATGTATCCAACACAACTTAAAACACAAGAGAACCACTTACACTAAACATCTGAACAAACTAAAGACATTACTACATAGAACCCTATGTGTATGCCTGGGTCAGAGTTGGGCCGTGAAGGACCACACATTTTCCCGTCAAGCTTGCTTTTTAGGGCACACTCCACGAGAGGTATGGCAGCATCTGCTGCACTCTTTGGAGGTGTGGGAGTGAAGGAGATCTGTGATGCTGCCTCTTGGGCTTCACCATCTCCATTCATTAGGTTCTACTGAATGGATGACTCCCCCTCTAACTTTGGTCACTCGGTTTTCTGCTCTGGTCTCCCCTAGGGCAAGAACCGGTGAGTTAGAGAGAGAGGGACAGGCTACACCCTTTTTCCTCCTCTCTCTTTTCTCTCTCTGAAGTATCTGTTTATACGACATTATTGTAGTCTTATCCCCTGTTATGTGTTGTTGCGCTCTCTCACCCTCCCTGTTCTGTTGGTCACAGTGGGAGTTGGCTGAGGGATGAACTGACATCCTCTTGCTAGAGAGATGATGGGGGATTGTGTATTGGGATGCGTTCAACCTTGTAATGTTTTACTCACTTTCTCTACAATTCCCAGCACTGCCCTGGATTATTCCTTTATTATTCTGGGATCGCCTTGCGATTTCTAGACATATTGAATTGATCAGGGGTACATTTTGGCGGTGTATAGCTCCACCCTAAACCAATAGGAGCAGAGCTCCCATATGGGGCAGAGCTTCATGATATAGAACGATAGTTACTGGAGTTCTGTAACTCCAGTTCTATGAGTGGAGCGGAGCCCCATAGGTTTTATTGGCCTAATCACTCTTGTGATATTTGGTTTCAGTTTATTGGGAGGTTTTGTTAGTGGGCCAACCCAGCTTATATAGGGTTCACGATGTCACCCCATTGCTCAGTGACAGGTATGCAAAAATGTTTTCAGATGTGTCCTACTTCACAGGAGGGATAAACCAATAGAAGCAGAGCTTCCCTATGGGGCTCCGCTCCACTGATAGAACTGGAGTTACAGAATTCCGGTAACTATCATGTGATACCGTTCCATTTCCCCCAGTCTGGACAGTAATATGAGCCCGCGCCCCCAAATTAAAGCTACATTGTGTATTTTTTTTAGTTGATTATTAGCAAAATCCCCTTTGTTCTTTAAAAAATATGTGCTCATTCATGTGTAATTACTTCCACCAACTAATCAAAGTATTTTTGTATGCGTAGAATCTCTCATTCACAATACATACAATGGTGCAGCTCGTATTGCAGCAGCCATGTTACGCTTCCATCTTTGAAATACATTAACCAAAGAGGGAGATAACTGGAAATTCAAGCTCTGCCTTTCGCGCTTTTACACTAGTGGCACCGTGACGAATGCCATGGGGAGATTACTCACAACTGACGGCAAATTTCAAAGCTGGGCCAAGCTGTACAGTAGGCAAGAACGTTCACCTGGCAACACAAACTCGGATTTTCCATTTCAAAATAATAGCGCTCATCGTTCATTGCAATAACCATTGTTAATTAATTGCATAGGTAGTGTCCATGTTCATGTTTTGCTAAAAATATTTTGTTGGAATAAAACAGACTCTAGTGGAAGTTTTTCAAATGTAATCGTGTTTTCACATGAGACACTGCTAATTTATTCAATCAAATTGTTTGTACAACATATTTGTTACGTTTATTAATAAAACCTGTTAAATTTATTTTTTTACTATTACATGCTCTTATTGTTTCTTTACACACAATACAATTGCATTTGGTTACAATTCACTGGCTGTGTTTTGAATTAACAATGATTATTGCAATGAATTTTAACAAGCGCTATTGTTTTGAAAGAAAACACTAATATCCAAGTTTGCATTGCTGGTATAATAACGCGAGGGGCTAGAACGGAATTCTTACACAATGCAGCTTTAAGATCCAATGACTGTGGCTGCTTTCAAGCCTAAAATAAGTCACAGTCCAGTTACTGATGGTAACCTTTGTAACTTTGGTCCCAGCTCTCTGCAGGTCAATCACTAGGTCCCCCTGTGTAGTTCTGGGATTTTTGCTCGCCGTTCTTGTGATCAATTTGTCCCCACGGGGTCAGATCTTCCATGGAGACCCGGATTGCTCCCACAGTTGATTTCTTCACACCAAGGTGCTTACCTATTGCAGATTCAGTCTTCCCAGGCTGGTGCAGGTCTACAATTTTGTTTCTGGTGTCCTTTGACAGCTCTTTGGTCTTGGCCATAGTGGAGTTTGGAGTGTGACTGTTTGAGGTTGTGGACAGGTGTCTTTTATACTGCTAACAAGTTCAAACAGGTGCCAATAATACAGGTAACGAGTGGAGGACAAAGGAGCCTCTTAAAGAAGAAGTTACAGGTCTGTGAGAGCCAGAAATCTTGCTTGTTTGTAGGTGACCAAATACTTATTTTCCACCATAATTTACGAATAAATTAATAAAAAATCCTACAATGTGATTTTCTGGATTTTTTTCTCATTTTGTCTCACATAGTTTAACGTGATCACTCAGAAATCTGTGATACTACCACGGATACTTAACTTCTAAATCCGTGGCAGTTTCACGGAATCACAGCATGACGTAGCAGAGTGTAAGTAGCCTAGATTTAGCAGGTTGGTAGGTTGGGGATGGTGGGCTGGCATATAAACATGCGACTCACATACCAAAGGTTGCGAGTTAAAATCCACGTGGACACTTTGCATATATTCTGTTTTCTATACCAGCGCGATGCAGACATGTTGCAAATGTGCTTTTTTATCATTTTTTTACTCACTATCACCATGGTTACAAACAATACATTACGACATAAAACAAGTTACATCGAATTTACAGCAAGGTTTCGGAGTGGTTAAGGTTAGGTTAGGGGTTTGGGAAAGGTTTACATCGAATTAACAGCAAGGTTTCTGAGTGGTTAAGGTTAGGGGTTTGGGAAAGGCTTACATTGAATTAACAGCAAGGTTTCTGAGTGGTTAAGGTTAGGTTCGGGTTTTGGGAAAGGCTTCAATCGAGTTAACAGCAAGGTGTCACTGTGTCCCAATCGCGGACTTTTCCATGAAACTGTCATGGATTTTGATCCGTGTTCATTTCACAGAATTTTCTGACATTCCATGGAACTGCTACGGATTCTGATGTTCAGACTCCGTGGCAGTTTCACAGATTTCTAAGAGATCAGGCTGCATAGTTGAAGCATACCTATAATAAAAATTACAGGCCTCTCTCATCTTTTTAAGTGGAAGAACTTGCATAATTGGTGGCTGACTAAATACTTTTTTGCCCCACTTTAATCTGTAACAAACAAACCAACATTATCCACATGCCTATCACTCCAGCCTCTCTTCTTCTCCACCAGCCATAAATTCATTTTGGGCACAGGAAACAACCAAGCAGAAACATCACCCCACACAGTATTTATTCCATAAGTAACCCACTTCAACCCGTATTCCTCTGCCAATGCTGTAATATTTCACCCAAAGCCATGACCTTTCCACTGAAGAGATTATTCCCAGCATTCACTCAAAACTGTTGTTGTCCTATGTTCCTGTCCAGAGCCCTTCAACTTAACCCAATACACACCAGGGACAACTGTGCTCGGCGTAGGTATAATGGTAATTCCCCAGCTTCCACCAACAGTGCATTAGTAGGGGTTGTTCTAACAGAACCTATACTGAGTCTCAGAGCTCTAAACTGCAATACATCCAGTCCTCCCAAAACACTCTTGGCAGCTGCTCCATACACCATACATCCATAATCAACACAAGATCTCATTAATGCCCTATCAATATCAGGGATTGTTTATCAGCACCCCATTGAAACCCAGAAACTGACCTCATGAGATTCAGAACCTTTTTACACATGGTTTCAACCTGCCTAAAATGAGTTCTACATAAACACTTCTCATCTATCCACAAGCCCAGATATTTAAACTCCGGTACCCTGGAAAAGAAACAGTTCGGGATGATTTATTGCTGGAAATATTTAGCTCGTTGAATGCTAGTAGCCACATCATGTCCCACGTTCTTCCCTCTCTTCCAGATAGACCCATCATCTGCATACAACGATGACCCAATATCACGACCAACAGACACAAAAATATAATTTATCATAATGTTAAACAAAATACGGCTACCTTGCGGAATGCCATTCACAATACCATAAACAACCGACACTGCATCTCCAACCTTCACCCGAAACGATGGATCAGACAGAAAGTCCAATACCCAGTTAAACATCCGACCACCAATACCCATGCCATGCATTTTAATCAACAGCCCCTCCCTCCACATTGAATCATAAGCCTTGTCTATATCAAAATACACAATAGCAATGACCTCCTTCATCGCAAGCACATTTTCAGCCTCATTACTAACCTTAAACAGAGCGTCAACCGTAGACTGGCCTTTACAAAATCCACTTTGATAAGACATTTTTCCTAAAAACTATATATTTTTTTTTTCTCCAAAAAATACAACAACCAGGCAGCATCCCATCTTTCCAGATCTTATTGAACAACTGCAACTCAATATCTAAGCCTTCAACTGGCAGTTGACGAAACATAGCTTAACACAGTTGATCTTGTCCCGGTGCAGAATAACCACTACCCTCCAGAGCCATTTTCAACTCATGCAATGTAAGATCCAAATCCATAGGCAAATCATGACTGTCTTTCTTCTGAACTACACCTTCATTTGCGCTTAGGATGTCGGATTTACGTTGTCCATGAAGGGCATCTAAATGACACCCACTATGAACACTTGCAAACTTCTTGCCCAACAGGTTAGCTTTCTCCATATTAGTAATTGCCACATACTCTCCATCCGTCAACACTGAGAATTAAGCACACTGCCTTTTCCCACTCATACTTTTAATCATTGACCAGACATCCCCCAATTTTACATCCCTACCAATGGAGGAGCAAAATCTCCTCCATTCTGTCTTCCTTGCAAACTTGATCACTTTCCGAGCCACAGCCCTCGTCCTTTGATAACACTGGCCAACAAAAATAATTTTAGGAATGTTTCCTTAACTTCATTAGTCAAATCTTACAAATTTTGGGGTGATATAAACAAATATGACTAAGAAAAATCTTTATTACCTCTAGTATCTGTGATATACAATAGGTGGGAATATTACATTTTAACATAATAAACGATACATTTTAATTACATAAGCCAACATCATTGAAAGTGCATTTTAAATTTCCATAATGTCAGTTATAAACATAAGAGTTCTACATTGATGGATGAATACCTGGCGTGCGGTGTGAAGAGAATCATGTGGTGGCTTTGTGACATTGTGTTCTTTTGGCTTGCCTCTTGTATGTCAATTCTGGAGCATTCCTACACAGAGACCAGCAGTAATCCGCAAGCATAGTTTAATTCCAATGGCCCTGATATCTTTGTTCCATTACAGAAATATCCTGATGGAATATTTCTTCATGTACATCACTGACAGCTCCACAACTAGGAGGGAAAACGTCTAGGTGGGAGTGGAGAAAATTGATTTTAAAGGAAATATTGCATCCGAGTTGATGGTATTTTTCCAGAAGTACTGCTACCAACTGAGTGTAGTTATCATCTCTTTTGTTGCCTAAGAATCCATGTATAACTCCCTTTAAGGCTTCCCAAGCTTCCTTTTCTTTCCCCTCCAACACTTGGTCAAATGCAGGATCCTTTTCAAGTTGTCGAACTTGTGGCCCAAAAAAAATACCTTCCTTAACCTTTGCATCACTCAATCTAGAAAATGTGTCTCTTAAGTACTTAAAGGCCTTCCTGGTTCATACATTTGACAAATATTTTCATCAGATCCAGCTTTATATGAAGGGGTGAAATAAGAACATCTTTTGGGTCCACGAGAGGCTCGGCAATTACATTTTTCTCGCTAGAGTCAAAATTTCTTGCAGGCCATTCAGCTTTAATGTAATGTGCTTATCTATCCCTACTGTCCCGCATACATAAAAAGCAACAGTACTTAGTGTACCCTAGTTGCATTCCTAAGAGTACAGCAATGATTTTGAGATTGCCACAGATTTTCCACTTGTGTTTAGCCTATTTGATTGATGTGAGGAGAGCTGTCATGTTTGTATAAGTCTCCTTCATAGTAAGTACATTTTATTTATAAAGCACACTCTAACACAGCAAGGCTGACCGAGGTGCTGAACAGAATTATAAATACACCATAGAATACATAATAAAACAAAAAACTAACAATCAATAAAATAAATATAATCGCTCAAGAGGTAGTGGGAAACGCTAATGCATACAAGTGTGTTTTAAGCTTGGTTTTTAAAAACGTCCATGAAGGAGCCTGCCTAATGGAAAGGGGAAGCTGATTCCACAGCCTAGGAGTGGCAACCTAGAAGGCTCAATCACCTGTATGTATGCAGCGTGACCGGGGGTGTATAAAAAAGTTTATCCACAGACTTCAGTGTCCAAACAGGTGTGTGTAGTTGAATGAGGTCCGAGATATACAAAGGGGCCTGTCCATTAAGAGCTTTAAAAACAAACAATAACATTTTAAAATGTATTCGATACTGGACAGGATGCCAGTGCAGAGAGGCCAAGACTGGGGAAATGTGATCAAACTTCCTAGTAGATGTAAATAGTAAATAATAGTAAAGGGAATTACAATTATCCAAACCTAAGGTGATAAAAGCATGAAAAACAGTTTCACAGTCTTTAAAAGGAAATGCAGATTTAAACTTATAAATCTGTCGTAACTGATAAAAACTGTTTTTTACCACTGAGTTGATCTGCTTAACTAACCCAAGGTCCGGGTCAATGATGAAGTTGGGATTCCTTATGTGAGAATTGACTTTGGGGAATAATTTGCAGATCCTGTTAGCAAGACTGGCTCTAGAACCAGCAGGACTAAACATGATCACTTCAGTCTTATCCTCATTCAATTGGAGAAAGTTACTCGAAAGTCATTTTCTTATATCTGCTATACAGTCTAAGAGAGGTTGAACAGAATCATTGGGTTTCAAAGGGAGATAAGTTTGTGTGTCATCGGCATAAAAATGAAACGATATATTGCGTTTTCTAATGATATCTGCCAAAGGAAGAATATATACATTAAAAAGAGTCGGCCCCAAAATTGACCCTTGCGTAACCCCAGAGGAAACAGGAGCCACGAGAAAAAGGAAAAGTGCCCATAGTGACTGAAAAGGCTCTCTCTGTGAGATAGAATCTGAACCACTGTAGTGCAGTCCCTTTTATCCCAGCCCAGTGTTCCAACTGGAGGATGTCATGATCCACTGTATCAAAGGCAGCGGTGAGATCCAATAAAATCAAAACAGCATTATTCCCAGAATCAACAATAGACAATAAAAAATTAAACACTTTCAACAATGCTGATTCAGTGCTATGGTGAGCTGAACATCTTGATTGTAGAGGTTCAAAAATGACTGATGACTTTATAAATGGAAGTACTTGCGACAACACAACTTTCTCCAATAATTTAGACAAAAAAGGCAGTCTAGACACAGGTCGGTAACTATTCAGGCAAGCTTGATCTAAATTTGGTTTCTTAAGAAGAGGTTGAACAGCAGCATGTTTAAAACAACCAGGGACAACACCAAGATCGAGGGACAAATTTATAATTGACTGGATACTAGGTCCAAGGGATGTAAATGATGATTTAAAAATTATCGCTGGGACAATATCATGAGGAGAGGAGGACAGCCTCATACCACCAACCATGTCACTAAGAGTAGGAAGAGAAACACAAAAGAAACTACAAAAGATATTAGAAACAGCAACAGAAGGCAAAAGATTATCAAGAGTGATATATCAAGAGAAGAGCGAATAGCCTTAATTTTCTCTAGGAAAAAAGACATAAATTTGTCACAGATTTCACCAGAAGGATCTACTTTAAATTGACAGCTCAGATTAATTGCAGAATTAAATGTAGCAAATAAAATCTTAGGTCTATTGGAGTGTGTGTTAATTAAATCTGATTTAAATCTTCATGTGAACTGCATGACCAACAGGAATAGAACAAAAACGGTTGCCATTGTGAAGTAACAAAGCTTTCAAACTACGCTTGGAGGAGTCTATGAATAGTCTCCATTCAGTTGGATCATGGTTCAAATTCAAACATTTCATCAAGCCATTAACATTGCACCGAACAACCAGATTGATTTTCTTCATAAAAAAAGGAATCAGATACCTCTGACGTTCTCTGTAATGTGAGACCCTGACATGACGTTTGAGAAGATTCCATTGCTGTAGTCTTGACCCTAGAAGTTCTGCCTTCTTCCTTGACAAGTCAAGGTCTCAAATGAGATCACTCAATTCTGCTTGACTCAGTCGGTGAGGTGTATCATCTTTTAGCCCAAAATCTGGGTCATGGGATGTGGAAGGCTCGTTGGGTTCTTCTTCTTCCACACTGTCTTCATTTTCAACTTCATAATGTTGAGATGGAGTAGGAACTGGTAAACTATCAGAATGTGGAATATGTCGAACAGCAGATGGAAGATTCGGGCATTGAACTGTTCTTCTTTTCTTCATTGACAATCCTGCTTTTATAGGTGGATTCAACTAGAAGTAGCAGTCATCTATATAGTTTGTAGGCTCCCGCCAAACCATAGGCACAGCAAAAGCCATAGATCTTTTTTCATTTATCAGCCATTCTCGTAGTATAACTGAACAAGAGTTGCAACATATATATGGAGCCCATGACTTATCCTGGTCCCCTACCTTCATACCAAAATAATGCTGATAGGCAGTCTTCACAAGAGGTGTCAGATTGCGTTTCTGTGACGAAAATGTTATTTCACCACATATGTAACCGAAATTATTTACTAAATTTACACATTTTCGTGGCACAAATTTTACACTTCGAAAGCACTCCAAAACCAGAAATTCTGAAAAAAGAATAACAATGCATCTCCAAAGCAAGAGCTAATGAGTCATTTTTATGGTGATTTCTTAATTCAGCAGGTCGAAATACATAAGAATACGCACATTTTGAGCCCGAAACATTTTCATTGTTGGCCAGTGTAATCTACTATGTAGTCTCAGGACTCAATCTCTTCCTCAATATTCGCAACGCACGATTCCTAGTCCTTATAGCCATTGTACAATCATCATTCCACCAAGGTACCATTTTCTTACCCACAGCCACCGAACTCTGTGGAATGTATGTAGACGCAACACTGAGAACCATGTTACTGTTACTGCACAACTATCTATATCACCCACCAACGTAATCCCGGTCGAGTACTCACAGCAACGTGCACTAAAAATATCCAAATCAGCTTTAGGGAAGCACCATCTCTCAAAAACATAACCGTCCTGAACATACACATCATAATCCACAGTACACAATATGGGAAAGTGATCGCTCCTCATGTTGCTACCAGTCATGACAGACCAATCCCATAAATCACAGAACTCACAGAAACCAAAGTAAGTTCCAAACAAGACACAGTACTTCTATTAACATTCACCCTGATACCTCTCCCATCATTAAGGCAATAAAGTGATCTCTCCTCAAGCAGGTCTTCAACAACTTCCCCATTATGATCTGAACGGGCACTATCCCACATAGAACTGTGCACATTAAAGTCACCCTACCACAGTTCTTTTCGACCAACACTTTCCGAAATCTCCCGGAACATTTCCGGTGAGAGTTTCAGACAAGGATTGTAAAAATTAAATAATTTAACATTCCCTCTGGGACTACACAGTTCTAGCATTACACATTCCTACCCATTCGGGACAGTCAACCTACTATACGCTAAATCCTCCTTGAGGAAGCTCACAAAACCTCCACCTTGCATTCCCATTCTGTCACATCCGACTGAGCTATAACCAGGAATGTCCAGATGAGGTCTCAACCAAGATTCTTGTATACAAATAACATCCACTCTAACTCCCATTTCCTCTACCACCTTCTTAAATTCCTGACCATTAGCAATCAAACTTCTGGCATTCCATTGTAATACACAAAACACCATAAGTTGCTAATCACCTTGCGACACAACACCAGGTTTAGCCGATTTCAACATACCATGCATCAATTCTGCAGTAACTTTATAATCCCCAATATCTCGATAGGTGCTTCTGCAATCGTCTTAATCCTGTCACTTTTTTTCTGTTGTTGGAGTGTTACATTCACGGTCTTACATATAAAAGCAACAGAATTGGTTTTACCCACAAGAAGCATATTCCCATTAATATCCTCGAGCCATAGGACGTCCAGTCACCTCTGCAAGGGCGCCACAACCTCCGTCCGACCTCAACCCTCATCACCACCAGCTCAAACCGCCATCACAACGCTGGATTTTACTAGCTCACCGTCCTTCACATGTTTCACTGCCTCAGCATAAGATACCTGATTTGCCATTTTATACTGCTGAACCCCCCTAGCATTCCGTTGAACAAGGCATCCTTCAAAAGTAGCACTGTGACCTCCACCAGAGTTGCAGCACCTTATACCTACACCCTGACCACATTTCCCATAATCATGGTCACCACCACAAAAAGCACATCTCAACTTTCCCTTACACGTCATAACTCATATACCCCTGACTTACCCTCTTGGGCAGAACACTGAGGGCCGAATTTACTAACACTAGCGCAGTTTGCGCTGCGTCTGTTTATGCGAGTTCGGTAATTGCGCACGCTATGCTTCCACATTTAGCATAGTATTTATCAAACCCAATAACCATTACGCAATCAACGCATACTCCGCCCTCTATTAGCGTGCCTCTAAAAGAGCAAACAATGGGCCCGTATGTATCTATCATGGATCTCCCTACGGGAAAAATAAAGCGCAAGCTTAAATTTATTGAAGAAGATATTCACATCTTAGTGCATGAAGTAACAGCAAACCTGAACATATTACAGGGCATTTGGATTTCCGTAACAAGTTAAATCAACTCGTTATCATCTACACAGAGAGAATTGGAGGAGGTAAATTAACGGTGGCAAGACATAAAGCGCAGAAGAAAAGAGAAGGTTGCGCACAACCGGGCACAATCGAGGAGAACCGGTTTAGGTCCACCAGAAATAGACACGCTAACTACTACTGAAGAGGTGAATGAATGAGAATGAAGGTATGTGTGGTTTGTAATACTGTTCAGGTGGCGTTGTTTGCATATATGTTTAGCCTATATCTTCAATATGTAAAGTCAACCGATGTGGTTAAGTAATTAAAGAGTCTTATATAGGTCAATAATCGCAAATTGCTTATCAAAAATGGAACAGATGGAGGCATTTGTCTTTTTTTGAGCCAAGTGTATTTGATGCTATGTTTGGAAGTTGTTGCTGTCACTGCTGCCATTGACGTATATTTGAACACACAGGAAAATGCGC
>JACXGM010011866.1:0-24561 GCA_016801145.1 Umbra pygmaea
AATTCTTTGAGATAGGAATTTGGGGTTTTCATGAGCTGTATGCCAAAATCATCAGTATTAAAACAATAAATGACCTGAAATATTTCAGTTGGTGTGCAATGAATCTAAAATATATGAAAGTTTAATTTTTATCATTACATTATGGAAAATAATGAACTTTATCACAATATGCTAATTTCTTGAGAAGGACCTGTATACAATTTGCATGAGCCCACCAAAATTGGACAATAGAAAATTGGACCATTGCCTGGTCTGATGGGTATTGAAATCTTCTGTCTTGTATCAATGGTTCAGGCGGGTGATGTAATGGCACAGTGTACCCATCTTCTAACTACGGACCGCAGGCCAGATGCGGCCCGCCTGGTCCTTTGATCTGGTCCGCAAGGCATTTAAAACGCTCTCCCGACGCTCTAGAGCGTCAAGCACGATTTTATCGCGATTATCTCATATATTGTATATGCTAGCAACTAAAGCTGGGTAACTAAAGGTACCGTTAGAAAGACGACGATCAGACGAAAAGAATGAATGGTGGCTGATCCATGTGGGTTTATGAGACCCGGAGCTATCGCGCCTCAAAGTCGGTCACGTTTTTTTTACTTTTGCTTTTTTACTAAACACATTACAGTGAAAATGAAAAAAATAGCAACTCTTCAATGATGTAGGATATCATCCTACACAATACCAACATGGTACCATTATGATTGGAAAGAGGGGGTTCCACCGATAAAAGAATGCCAATGCAAATAATGAGGAGTGTTTTGTCCATGTGGACTAATGACAGCCGGAGATACGCTAAATAGACTTAAAACAAACAGTAGTGATTAAATTCTGAGAAGTCAAACAAGGAAATGGTGTTATAAAACAAAACATTTATTTTCTGTAGGATACGCACGTAACTGTGTAGGGGGTGGAGTTGATTTAATGAAATAACATTTCCTATTTTTCATGAATCGTTATAATGCTTTTTTTCAAAAGCTCAGTGTGGCCCTCAAGCAAAAAAATTGCCCGGGTTTTTTCTAATGGCTACTTCCAGCAGGTTAACGTGCCATGTCACAAAGCTCACATCGTCTCAAACTGGTTTCTTGCACGTGACAATGAGTTCACTTTACTCAAGTGGTCTCCACAGTCACAATATCTCATTCCAGTCGAGCACCTTTGGGATCTAGTGGAACAGGAGATTTACATAATGGATGTGCAGCCAACAAATCTGCAGCAACTGTGTGATGCAATAAAATCAATATGGACCAAAATCTCTCCATTGACAATGAATGACTTCCGGCGCAAAGCAACGCATTTGATGGGTTCAGTGGACATCCCAGGTTAGGCGGGATGTCCACTGGACACGTCAAATGCGTTGCGTTGCGCCGGAAGTCATTCATTGTCAATGGAGCAATCCGCAAAGATCTGTTTGCCTTGCGGGCTTGCGATGCAGTGCGCTCTGTGTCGCATATGTTTAAATTATTCAACTTGTGCGTTGCGACACATTGACGTTGTACAACCGGAACTTTAAGTTCCCACTGGAACGAGTAGCACAACACGAGAGTAACGGTGTTGCCTTGCTGAAGCAATTGTGTGTTGAGTCCGCACTATGCGGATGCATATATCCAGTAAAAAGTAACGTGCACTAAAATCTGACGTGTTCAGTGGCGTTAGGCGGGATGTCCACTGGACAAAGGCGGGATGTCCACTGAACACGTCAGATTTTAGTGCACGTTACTTTTTACCATATTTTACCTTTTCAGAGCGCACTGCATCGCAAGCCCGCAAGGAAAGCGCATCCATGCAGATTGCTCCATTGACAATGAATGACTTCCGGCGCAACGCAAAGCATTCAACGTATTCTGTGGACATCCCACCTTAAAATAGGGCCCTGAGTCTGTCTCTCACATGGGTTGGCAGATCATTCCACAAAATTGGAGCTCTATATGAGAAAGCCCTTCCTCCAGGTGTTTGTTTACAAATTCTAGGAACAGTAAGGAAGCCTACAAGCAACAGGCCTACAAGCACTCAGTCCAGCCTCTGTCAGCCTATTGCAGACAGTCTGAGCGCTGATGGAGGGATTGGGCATTCCTGGTGTAACTTGGGCAGTTGTTGTTGCCATACTGTACTTGTCACGCAGGTGTGATGTTCAGATGTACCAATCCTGTGCAGTTGTTGTTACACGTGGTCTGCCACTGTGGAGATGATCATTTAGTAGAAAGATCTCATTAGTGTCATCAGTATTCATAACTGTGGCCTTCATTGTCTACTGTCTGTAAGCTGTTGGTTTCTAAATGATTGTTCAACAGGTGCTTGTTAATGGTTCATTGAACAAGTATGGAAAACATTGTTTAAAGCCTTTAAAGTGAAGATCTGTAAAAATACATCTTTAAAATACAATGTCCTGAAAGAGATATTTCATTTTTTGCTAAGTTTATATAAAGGCCTTGAACTTCCATACACCTCTTAACTGCCTGATACGCTCTAAACCTATTAGTATACCCTACCTGCTACAATAAGCACCAGGGGACAGCCACTTACATCTAACCTAATATACACTCACCTAAAGGATTATTAGGAACACCATACTAATACTGTGTTTGACCCCCTTTTGCCTTCAGACCGGCCTCAATTCTACGTGGCATTGATTCAACAAGGTGCTGAAAGCATTCTTTAGAAATGTTGGCCCATATTGATAGGATAGCATCTTGCAGTTGATGGAGATTTGTGGGATGCACATCCAGGGGACGAAGCTCCCGCTCCACCACATCCCAAAGATGCTCTATTGTGTTGAGATCTGGTGACTGTGGGGGCCATTTTAGTACAGTGAACTCAGTGTCATGTTCAAGAAACCAATTTGAAATGATTCGAGCTTTGTGACATGGTGCATTATCCTGCTGGAAGTAGCCGACAGAGGATGGGTACATGGTGGCCATAAAGGGATGGACATGGTCAGAAACAATACTCAGGTAGGCCGTGGCATTTAAACGATGCCCAATTGGCACTAAGGGGCCTAAAGTGTGCCAAGAAAACATCCCCCAAACCACTACACCACCACCACCAGCCTGCACAGTGGTAACAAGGCAATATGGATCCATGTTCTCATTCTGTTTACGCCAAATTCTGACTCTACCATCTGAATGTCTCAACAGAAATCAAGACTCATCAGACCAGGCAACATTTTTCCAGTCTTCAACTGTCCAATTTTGGTGAGCTCTTGCAAAATATAGCCTCTTTCTCCTATTTGTAGTGGAGATGAGTGGTACCCGTGGGGTCTTCTGCTGTTGTAGCCCATCCGCCTCAAGGTTGTGCGTGTTGTGGCTTCACAGCAGACCTTGGTTGTAACGAGTGGTTATTTCAGTCAAAGTTGCCCTTCTATTAGCTTGAAGCAGTCGGCCCATTCTCCTCTGACCTCTAGCATCAACAAGGAATTTTCACCCACAGGACTGCCGCATACTGGATGTTTTCCCTTTTCACACCATTCTTTGTAAACCCTAGAAATGGTTGTGCGTGAAAATCCCAGTAACTGAGCAGATTGTGAAATACTCAGACTGGCCCGTCTGGCAACAACAACCATGCCACGCCCAAAATTGCTTAAATCACCTAACTTTCCCATTCTGACAGTCAGTTTGGAGTTCAGGAGATTGTCTTGACCAGGACCACACCCCTAAATGCATTGAACCAACTGCCATGTGATTGGTTGAGTAGATCATTGCACTAAGGAGAAATTGAATGGGTGTTCCTAATAATCCTTTAGGTCAGTGTATATAACAGAGGTTACCTAGGGGTCAGTGTAAACCCTGGGGTTTCTTAACTTGCTCTTCGCTAGGTAAAAATAAATAGGTAGGACACGGGTACTTGTTACAGTCAAAAACTCAGCAGACTCAGTTAGGGCTAAACACACAATAACCTGGCAATACATGTCAGTACTTCATCCTCCTCCTGTGCACACACCAAACTGAGGGATTTTGAAGAGAGTTGGGGGCTGACGCCCCCCACCTTGTCAGTGCAGCCAATTAACCACACCTATGAAGACAACAGAAGTGGACAACAGGCACCAAACACACAGCAACGCACACATTAAGGGGAATGGCATTTAACAAACAAAGACTGAATTCTTAAGAGACTGCAACAGCAAAACTAACTCTGAACAATACTAACCTGGAGAAATGCTGCCCTCTACTGAAACAGAAGAAAGCCGCATATTGAAATTAAGCATCATCCAGCCATCCATCTATTCATCCATCCATAATACATTTCCATTTGTGACAGACAGGTTTGATTTTAGAATATGCTTAGTAAACACCAGTGGTAAAAATAGTGTAACTTTGTATCATTAGTCTGGACAAACATAGAGCTGTATGTAGTCCAGTAAATTCAGGCTACATACATGACATACTGTATATCTGATTTTAAATTAAATGGAAAGCAGTTAGCGAAAATAAATCTTCACCCTAACCTGTCAACAACCCGGTTACAATGTAACTTCAGCCGTAAAAGTAATCAAAAAATCATGTTCACGTCGCAGTTTAGCCCAAACCATAGCTTCATGCCGTTCAGAGTGTAATGTTTAAACCAATCTTAACCCAATAATACACACAGAGATACTGCAGCAGCCAGCAGAGGGCTCTACTCTCGTTGAGGACATCAATGTTGAGTGGTCATTAGCAGTATATAAAAGGTCATTAGTGATGAGAAGTTCGGTTCATTTCCGCGACCCGGTTCTTTCGGACAGTTCGTTGGAAAAAAATGTTAAAATAACGAATCTCTTTACGCTCAAACGTAATGACGTAATTCGCGATGACGTAAGGACGTCAAGTCTATCGCGGACCGGGATGAAAAAACACTTACACATTCAAATGTAGCTATAAAATCAGTAATCATAACATCAGTCAATTAAAATATCATCATGATCTGATAAGTTTATTTTAATTACATTTTGCATCTAAAGCATCCACATACAGGCAGTGCTGTGCCAACGAGGATGTTTTACAGTTATAAAGTGAATAAATCAGACTTCATCAGCGCAGAAACCATGATCCACTTACTATGCATTATCCACTACGATTTATTTGTAATTAAATAAATACGGTTCGCCAGATTTTCACCTTATTCAAGTCATCGTTTCACACGCGCTCATAGCATCAGTCCTAGTTCAGTTCAGACCGTAATTATACAATCTATGGTTCAGACGCCGTTGCTGTGGCAGTCAAGAGTCAGTCATAGTGTTCGGCGCATGCTCAGTAACATCAGCTCATCGGTTTTCAAATCGAACATGTCCGAAATTTACAGTTCTCGGTTCAGTGTACTGGTGATCCGAAAACCGTTGCAACCGATTCTTGACTACAAAAAAGAGAACAGGCAGGCGGTGTACGTTCGTTCGTGTACGCTGCATGCATTCTGCTCCTCTGCTTGTGCTCATCATCATCAGTTCTCTCTTAACAGTAGGTCGGTGTACTGTTGGAGTAAACTAAATAACTCCGGGATTTTGCTTTATTTCGAGCGTGAGGGAGATTTAAGCACGTCAAATGGGAGTAACTTTAGAAATATTCTTTATGGAGATTCGAACTGGTTCGACCGGTTCACCAAAAAGAACCGGTTCAAAATAACGATTCGTTCGTGAACCGGACATCACTAGTGATCATACATGGTCAAAAAATGACGACAGAAAGCCTGATGCAATAAGGCAGGATTACCATTATGTTAATCTATTGACAAACTGGAATTATAACCCTGCTCATAGTATCAATGCGTTCTCATTAATTCCTACAATATACCTTCAGGAAACCCACTAACTCAAATCAGTATGATGCCAAGTTTGTGTGTAGAGAACAACAACAGGTTGTGATAAATTATCACACTAGCAGTAAGGTTGATGAACTACACAAATTTCAATCAAACAAAACCGAATGGTTGGACTAATGTCAACACTTAGAAGTCATAATTCCACTAGTGTAGCCCATGTTGTATTTTAATACTTTTTTGTTGTGCTGTCATTTGTGCAGGAAAGTCCTATCTGATAGGAAGTGGAAGTAGGAGCGTCCCCCTCTAAGCTGCATTCGTCCAGGCTCCCATCCTGTAGCTGAGGTACTCTGAGCCAGGAACACCCCCTGCTCTCCAGGGTATGGCTGCCCGCTTGTATTTTGGTAATCGTCATCCTCTTTGACCTGCTGCCCCGATCCTGGCGCCAGAAGTCTCTACCTCCCGCCCCTTCCCCACCATCATGACCCCCCGGATAATTCACACCAGCTGTTGCAAGGTGCCTGGCCTCCACCCCATCCTCTCACACTTGCTATATCCACAGCCCTTGGCTCATCAGGAAAAAGCTAGCTGGGAATTTGGAGGCCCTGATTTAGCGTGAGGATTTAGCACTAAATAGAGTTGTTTTATTATTATTCTGCACAATTCTAGTATTCTGTACTTTTTCCTGAGATGACGGTCACTTGTCCGCTCCTGTACACATTTTGCAATGTCTCATCTTATGTGTATTTGGAAACGAGTTACTGTGGACAAAAAAAGGATGCAGAGATGAGAACAGAGCAGAGTTTGTTTAGTTTTTTTAGCACTTGATTGGAGTCACATGAATAACATGTGCACCCTCAACGAACAAGTGATAGTAGAAATACTGTGGAGAATCAATGCTGTGGAATGTTAAAAAGTGCCGGGCAGAACTGTTGGAGAAAGGCTTCATAGTGCTTCTGATAACTTCTCTTCGTAAGGAATTCGCACAGGGAAACAGGATGTGTGCGTGTATATGTGTGTGTACATTTGGCGTATTATTTTCTCTGTGTACTCTGAGTGTTTTTGGCATTTGGGGGCTCTGTTTAAAAGAGGTGCCTGTCTGTCTCAGACGTTACCACAGTGGGACCCTCTAGGGGAGACATTGGGAAAGCCTGAGCTTTGATCCCCCATCCACTGCTGAGTAATGGCCCATGAGTGAACTGCTGGAGTTTGTATATTTCTCTCTCTCTCTGTCTCTCTATGCCTTTGTCTCTCTCTGTCTCTCTGTCTCTCTCTTAATTCAATACAATTAAATTCAAAGGGTCTTTGTTTGCATGGGAAACATACGTTTACATTGCCAAAGCAAGTGGAAAATAAGAAAATCTCAAATTAAAATAATAATGAACGAAAGTGAAATAAACATTTGGAAATATTAAGTAAACGTTAGTTATACAGAGTCCCACTGTCTGTGTGTGGCGTCTATATCGCTACAATGTATGGTATCATGGTTTGGCTGAGCGACGTGGACAGGATGGATGTGGGGGGGCGGCGGGGGTTTTGGTACAAATGCTTGCTCTGGTAGAACTATGTGGAAGAAGTTCAGGTTGCATTGGGATTTCCTGTCATTTCTATGCCAGACCCCGGCCACCTCTCTCTAACGTCTATGTATCTTTGAAAGAAAATAATCACAGAGAATTTTACAAAATGGGGAAAGAAGAATTATTCCACATTTTAATCTACATCAGAGATACTCAGATGACAGGTGCTGGCTTCTTCCAAACCCACTGCAATCTATTTCCTGTGTATTAATGTTTTTCCTTGAAAGTGTCCACTGACAGTTTTGATAGTTCTGAATGCAAAGGCACTGATGCATTTCTCATTTTGTGTATTGTGTTCTCTTGCTGACATGCAATCTAGCTGACGTGTGTTATTTGAGCTGACTTCAGATCCAGATGGCAAATCAATCAACAACATCTGAAGGGAGATTTAAAGTTAAAACAGTCGACCTACGCTACATTATCTCTCGTGTTAAGCCCTGGACCAGAGAGGACAGGTGCTTCTACATTTGGTTCCACACAGACATATCACGTTGGTGTCAAACAGGGGGCGGGGGGGCACTAGAGTGTAAAACACCCCCCTCCTCCACCTTTGCCTGCCCAAAGGCTTTTGATGTTAGGTGTGAGGGGCGGGGCTGTGGCCGCGTTTGTCCCTCATTAGTGTTCCGGTGTGAAGGGCAACAGTGTAGCCACCGGCCCAGCCGTTTTGTGTAGCCTTGTGGGGTAAAATGGATGCTGTGAGAGGCCCAGCAGTGGTGTTGTTCCAAAGCCAGCTGAGCCTTGACGTGGGGGCCATTGGGCTCTGAGTTGTGGAGAGAACATCACCATGGGAGTCAACAGTGATTATCCACTGTTTCCTATTGGCGTTTGAGGCATTCTTTTTTATACTAATGTAGCCTACCGGTGATAACACAGGAAGTAGAATAGACACAACCACTCAGGGTAGAACTGCCAACACGCTGTCTTGAGAGAGGGGAAATGAAGTGCAGCTGTCGAGGATCCGCTGTAAACACGTCAAAGTTCTTGGACTGTGTCGGTTCCTTCCAAGCTGTTCTGCAGTGTCATCAGTAAACTGTCTGCACCGCGAACCGTCCTTCATGGGCAGCTCAGAGCCCTCCGCTGTCTCCAGACGCGCATCTCAGGGAAATACTCTTAAGTGAACCGAAAGTACATTTTCTGTGTTTCTAATTTTCAGGCTTCGTCTCGTTCTTGGGATTTCATTATAACTTCCCGTGTCCTAAGGCCCAATCAGGTGGCAAATCTCTCAGCGCTCTTTCTAGAAAGATTGCTTTCTCTCGGGTTGAGAAAATAACAAGTTTCAGAGTAATGACTTAACAAGCAACAGTGTAATGGCTTCAACATGTGCAAGTTTAAATGTGCGCGTGCGTGCGATCCTTTATGTGATTGTGCATGCGTGTATATGTGTGTACACACTTGTAACTCCTCACTGTTCTGTTCTGCGTGTGAAGAATACTCTTTAATCCAGTTGTACTTCATTTGACAGCTCTGTCTCCAGTAAAGAATGAAACCCTCTAGTCTTAGGATGTACATTTGAAATGCTTTGAGTGTAAGACTTTCCAATGCCATAGCGCTTGGCGTGTCACTGCGTGACAGGGACAGCCTGCGGGTGTAAGTCAAGTGGGGTGCAGGGTGTTTTCCATCGTATCCAGCTGCTTTTTCGGCCTCCCACCCAGATAATCACTTTTTGGTGTGTGTGTGTTGGGGTGTGCGGGGGAAATGGTGAGATTTTGATTGCTTGTGATGCAATATGACAGCTGTTGATGGTCAGTGTTTGTGTTAGTTTGACTTTCTGTAAAAGTGTTTCTGCTGCATCTCTTCAGCCTGTTCCCAGAGTCTTAACTGCCTTTGATCTTTTAATTTAGAAGGCAGAGCTCCGGCACCTTACAGTTAACTAGAGCCCTGACGGTGACAGACTGCGGACAGGTTCCCACAGAGCACAGCTCTATGTGTCATACTGGGGTGGAGTTTGGATGGATGCCAGTCCTCCATGCTATTGAGACAGATATGGTGTTACATGGTGAATCTATGGATAATTACTAGCTCAGTGAATCTATGGACAGCTGACAACTAGGGTTTTTCCATTGTATTGACATACTGTATTCTATACTGTCATTCAGCAATATTTGTTTTGACAAGTTGTCCCTTGCGTTGATGGCCATCATCCAGCTAGATTCTACAAAATCGAAAGCTTGATGTGAGAAAATAATAATGTACTATTTCTCAAGCTGACAAGTCCTAACAAGAAGACAACCATTTATTTGCCAACTTTCACAATATTCTCTCTGCCTTCCGCATCTGTTCAACATCCTATTGCACCTTCCCTGGGAAATTACACTCAGGTGCATTCCTCACATGAGTAACAGGTGATTTTTAATCTGGTCACGTTTGTAAGAATAGTATGACAATTCATTATCCAGTGGTTGGTCTATTTGGACATGTTTAGCAGCACTATTAATAGTAAACATTTCACAACCCTTTTGGCAATACAGTTTAAAAACGCAGTTTAACTCGATTTTGAAAGAGGAAAAAGTAGATTCCATTAGGTATAGAGTTCATGGAGTTAGGTCAAGATGATCAATGAAGACCCCTTGTTTCCTGTCTTGGACTAAAAGGCTAGTTTTACTTTTCCCAGAGTGAGACTGGACAGCCCTGCTCCAGCATCCCACAAGTCCCAGTGTGAGGCAATGCCCAGAAGGGAGCGAGGGAGAGGGCTTGAGGCGCCATCCGTCCTTCCAGCTCTCCCCCTCTCCGTACTTCTCATTGGCGCTGAGTCCACAGCAACACATGTCTCTGATCAAGTGCAGCCTGCGTCATCAGTTAGTAAACTCCAGGCTCCAGGAAAACCAACAGAGAGCACATTCATCCCTGGCGACCCTGTGACTGAGTGTGTGATTCATTACTCTTTAATACGCGCACCCCCCCCCTTCCAACCACTCGACCACCTCTCCAATCGTGCCCTCAGGCAGTCTAAACCCTGATGAAATTCATCATTAGGCATACTTGTGGTGTTACTGTTGTTGGTTTCTTTATTTACCAGATGCAGTGGTTGTCCATGACCTATTTGCAGACGGTGGAGTATTAGCAGGCTAGGTTCTCTCATCTGGATGAGTTTGGGGCTCTGAGCTTCCTCTCAACAGGCAAGAGTTCTGAAGGGTTGGTATGGGATGTAGATGGGAGGAATACGTGCTTAGCTACGCAGGAGGAGATTATACGTTTACAGTAAATAAAACACCCCCCAGAGTCTTCCACCGATAATCAACTTTAAACTTTTTAACTACACAACTTACTACTTATAGTTCACCCCACCCCACAACTGTTGAGTTTATATTTCTCGGGAATGTACCACATTGGACGGAAAAAAACACCATAAGGGCCCCCCTGTAATCAGCATACTGCACTGCTGTGAATGGAAACATGCAGAGAACCACAGAACCGTGCCTGAGCAGTCTGGAAGTCAGAGGCACACGGCCTGAAGCCGGAGTCGGGCAGCAGGGTGGCCGAAGAGCATTTTACCCCCAGGCCCTCCGTGTCATCGGCGCAGGATGATTCGTGTTTATGGGAGGCTGACAGATCCTTCCTGTATCCCAGGCCCCTGAGTCCTCTGTGAGCCCTGGCTGCTGCTGCGCTGAAGGTCTCTCCGCTGCCTGGGCCTGGCCTGGGAGAGGGCGTGGGTGGGACATGACAGCAGTGGGGGGGGGGACTCAGTGTAGGGGCAGTGAGGGTTAGCACTTGAGCTCCCCGGCTCCTAGCTTGTCTTTTTTGGGTGAAGTAGGCCAACGTAAACTCCCATTTCCTGCCGGCCTGTCTCCGAGGAGGAGAGACGATCCTCCTGTGAAGAGACAGGGCCATTCCTCTGCCGGGACACTCTGCTCTCAACACACACACATATATACGTACATAAATAGATATACAGCCAAGAGACACGGAGACCGATAGAGGGAGAGAGAGAGAAACACGCAAGGGAGCAATGCACAAACACAGTGAGGCTCAGGAATGTTAAACACATGCTTTATGGCATAAATAGCAGCCACTTTTGGTAAATTACAGTGACTGTTCTGGCACTGAAGCGAGCAGCAGGAAAATGTTCTCAAATTTCAGAACTGGGCATTCTCCTCTCCCAAAGGAGTGAGTGGGGGAGCATGTACTGTTTTCCTTTCTTAAAAGAGAGACATAATGCTGAGTGTGGCGAGCAATATATGTTCAGGGTTCAACCGGTGGCGTGCTCTCAAAATGGTTTTATACAGGGATGAAGTAAAAATATAAAGCCATGATTCATGCAACAGAATGAGTGAGTCCAATGTTTCGACTACCTTAAGACCATCTTCTGACTACAACCGCAACTCACTAATACACTTGCCAATGCTTTGTGATTGCATTAGCCGAGCTAACACCTTTTCCTGAGGAAATGCTTACAATTTACATCAAAAAGTAGTTTGGAATCAATTCCAAGCAGCTGTAACATAATTGTAGCTGTGCAAGAACATTCAGGTCAAAGTTTAAATGGTAACAACAAAAATAATATAAATCCATCTTCCAGGCGTCA
The DNA here is from genome assembly GCA_016801145.1 of Umbra pygmaea. NCBI lineage: Eukaryota > Metazoa > Chordata > Actinopteri > Esociformes > Umbridae > Umbra > Umbra pygmaea. The sequence goes on from JACXGM010011866.1 coordinate 11,821, forward strand.
TCTTACAACTCACTGACAATTTGACCCTGTTAGCCCGCGGCTGTATGACCAAACGTCTCGAACTCTCCCAACTAGCCAGACCCAGTGGGTGATTCACAAGACAAACCAGGACTGGCCACAGAAGTTATCTGCTGAGTTAAGGGAAATGAGCAAGTGAAAAGCAAGTGAAACATGCAAGAAGTGTGTGGCTGTATGTTCCTGCAGACAGAACGGAACAGCTTACCTCACCCGGGGCTCCAGCCCACGCACGCTCACTCACTGCTTTGACCAGACCCGATCACTCAGAGAGTCATGGGAACTTGGAATCTCCAGGCTACACAGACTGACTCATTTGTTTGGACTAAAGATATGAGCCTTAACTCTCTCAACCCAGAAAATATAGACCTGAAAGTAGTTTAATGTTGGCCAACAAAACCACACACACAAAACGCGCGCGCACACACACACACACACACACACACACACACACACACACACACACACACACACACAGTTTGCATAGTGGCAGCAGGAGGCGCCTGGCAGATGGAGTCATTGAACAGGTGCACACAGCAGTCCCTGTCCATCACTCAGTGTTCACCTGCACACCTGCCTCCCAATAAACACAGTGGCCAATTCAAATGTCTGATCCAATCCCACCACATTTACAGCTGTTGAGAGAGAGGATTATCCAAACGAACGGTCTCGAACAGAAGGTGTAAAGTGTTATTAAATGAGCAGTGATGAGCTCCTCAACTGTAAAAAAACAACAATGCTTTTTAAAAACATAAATTACTTTATTGAAGGCAAATCCACCAGCTATGAATAATTTGAAAGTGAAAGATAAACACATTATCATAAAAAACATGAAATAAGACTACATACATTCGGGACATTGCACTGTTAAACCCCCTATAAAAGATGTAGGAAATATCAAATCTCATTTCTGTACAGCTAGGGCTGTGTCACCGTGCCTCTATGATGTAAACATGTCAGCCGTGATATTTGGTCCCATCCTTCCCCTGTTCAGATTGTTTGATAGAAGTAATACTGAAAGGTTAAGAGAAAAACAAAAAACTACTACTACCAGCTGAGGTAAAAAGGCACATCTTTGGTGTGAAAATAATACGTCATAAAAAGGCTCATTGGAAGAAAAACAAAAATTGGAATAGTTAACACTTTGGTAACCTGGAGTGCATGGCTTCGATATTCATTGAGGAATTAAAAAGACAAAAGGAGCAGGAATGACGACTGAGAAAATGGCTTAATCCTATCTCTGAAACATCAGATTACATTGGGGATTTGTTTGGTCAAAATAAAGGCTTAAGATGAACAGACTCTAGACAACCCTACAAAGGAATCAACAGACTCCATTCTCTTTGTGATGATGACATAGTTCCTCTTTCTGTGGCCAGTGGAAGTCACCTGTTATCAGCCTGGTGAAGGTCAGGCCAGCGCACCTGTTAGCACCTTGTCTATCCACATCACTCTACCGGGGACAGCTGTGTGTGTGTGTGTGTGTGTGTGTGTTTGTGTGTGCACCCTGCTGAGAGATCCATCCCACCCACGCACCCATACCTCACTCAGCAGCTGTATTTAGGCCACAATGATCCTGAGCTTGCCTGGTCAACATCAAGCCTGGGGTAGACTCAAAAGAACACTGGCACCATTAGCCCCCATGAGTCCACTACATACTGCTTGTGAAGAAAAAAAAAGCTACAACAGGGGGAATGACAAGAGAGTTGCACACAGTCCAACACGTCCTCCACATTTTGGTTTGCAATGGGCGGTGTTCATTTTCTTTAATTGCATTTGAAAACAGCATTACTATGGCGATTCCATCCAAAGCCATGCCAGTCAGGGTCAACTTCCTAGTCTATACTTCACGGTGGGTCCACGATCTCTTTGGCAGATTGGTTCCGACTACTCTGGTCTTTTTTGTGGTATGGGCCTGCCTGTAGACGCCCTTCCCCACCACCCTGAGGTCTTTGTGGGGAGAACTCCCTGGGCTTCTCTTGCTCAGGCTGTGGAGGGTGAGCAGCAGCCAGCTGCGCTGTGTTTCTGCAGGAGGGACATGCGGCTAAACGTACGGGAACACACGGCACACTGGTACTTCTTCACCTCAGCGTGGGTCTGCAGGTGCGCCCGCAGGTTGGAGCGGTCGGCAAAGGCCCGGTTACAGTGTTGGCATGAGAACGGTCGCTCACCTGAGGGGAAAAAAAGGCATGTTTTAGGGACACATGTTACCGTGCGTAATTTTAAGCCTGTGTCCTTGGGTTTGATTTACAGGGAAGCACTACAGACTCCACCCCCCACCCCCTCCCAAGCAAACACACTAATATCAATTGGGCCGTTTCTGAGCTCAGAGTAGTTCATTAACACCTCAGTGGATCACCGGGTGTCAGTCTGGATAGATCAGCATCACACTGGAATTTACATGATTAAATCAGGGCCAAATTAGATTAGTACTTTCAAGTTGATCCTGGTAGTAAATGGCCATTTTGATAGCCAAGAGCTTTCTATGCCCTTTGTCCCCTTCATAACAATGTTATCCTCAATTCTGTTGTCTGACAGAGGAGCCAATGATAAGATCACACTCAACAGACACTGTTAGAGGGGCGTAGAACACAATGAGCAATCAATGAGCAACAGGTTTTTCCATGTGTTAATGTCTACCACTACACTGCAGGGTTCATCCAATCAGATGGATCATCGGAGCTTGGAACCTGTGGTCGTTCTTACCTGTGTGCGTGCGAATGTGACCGCGCAGGAGCCAGGGCCTGGAGAAGGCTTTCCCGCAGGTTGGGCAGACGCAGGGGAGCGTGTGGGAGCGTATGTGCATCTTCAGAGCTCCCAGGCTGGTGTATTCTTTAGGGCAGTGCTTGCAGAAGAAGGCTGGCCTCGCTGAAGTGACCGGGGCACCTCTCTCATCCTCATTTTGGACCCCGTGGCCGGTGCGTTTCGGGCGTTGAGGGGGGCGGTAGCTTTCTGTGGGTTCTGGGCTGGGGGGGTCAGAGGTTCGGCCCTCGTCCTCCTCCCCACTGCTACTGGCACTACTGCTGAGGCTGGATGGGGAGCTGAGGTCCAGCGGCCCAGGGGTGGGAGATGCATCTGTTGGAGATGTGGGGACGTAGAGGGTTGGAAGGAAGCTCATGTCCCATACCAGCCCAGTGGTGTAGCAGGTGGCAGCTGAGCCGATGTCCCTCGGAAGTTCAGCTAGTGGGTACCTCTCCAGTGAGGTGGCTGAGGGAAATAAAATTTGTTTACAGATGTTGATTACAGCACAGATTAAATGAATACTGAGATGTTGTCATCATTGCCATAGAAATAATATAACTGAGCACAATGACGCGTGAAGTTGGTTTGGCCACATATAAGCAAAGTTGGTCCCTCTGGAATCTCTGTGACATCTTTATAAAATGTTATGGAATTTACACTCAAGATTTAACATTCAAGATTTAACATTCAACATTGAGCCACGCAGAGATTTAATGGGCCGTTTCCTCCCACGTATTCACATGGGGCAGAAACATGAATGGTAGCTCTGTGCAGTTTAAGGAAAACTAGAAGAATTTTATCTACGGTACCTACTATAACGGGCCTCACTTGAAAACAATGAGAATATAATTTAACGTTTGCCAACGCAGAGACAGTTAATTGGGGCACTTGAGACAAGTACAAATATTCCCAGTTTTATCTGTGAGGAACAATAAGAGAAAACAGGTGGCTTCCTTATTGAAATATTTTATGCATTTCTGTAAGACACTCAACATAGAATAAAGAAATAAGATAAAAGACACTCACCATTTTGACACTCCAGTTCACTGTAATTGGGCTTTTTGTTGGCGAAATACTTTTTGACCAAGAAAGAACGAGGCATTTTTCCACTTCCCGATATTCGCTTAAATTATCCACCGTTTTAGGAGCAATCTTTGGAAACAGACAGGTGTTTAAAAATTAAATCCACATTAGAATATAGATATGCTGGCCTAAAGAATGTTTAAAATGTACAGGACATTCGATTCTTAACTTTCTCAACTAAGGACCACTGGAGACTGTCTCCAAAATGTCTAGCTCCTCTTTCCTCTGCTGAAATACTCTGACACAAGCATTGGGGGTGGGCTCGACATGTATGCGCCTATGGGCACACCCCAATTCCATTTGAGCGCAGGAAAAGACCACTCGCTAACTCCTAAACAAAAACATGTGCGCGAGCATTAACTGGGCAACTATCGCATTAACCTGCCGTCAACGCAATTCAATGGCTGTGACCATTCTCATTATGCAAATGAAATAGCCTACTTGTTGCGGGCAATAGCGCGCATGCAGACATGTAAATTGACTGTTGCGCAAACAATCACTATGCATACAAGGTATTCGATTTCAAGAAAAAAGTCATTGTTATTTCAGACGCCACCTTGTCTATAACGAGATGAAAATGGTTTATTTTATGGTAATTATCTCAAATCTAGACTGCCTACAAGCCAATTTGTTATGTTACAAGTGGTCTTTAATAATCTTTATAGTTTTCTGAATGGGTCGCCAAACAACCAATGAATAGGCTCCTAATTATTGAAAAGTATGCATTTATTGTAGAAAATAAAAATAAAAAAATGCCTACACCTGATTTTCCCGTCGCCCGTGGTGTCTCCTTTTCAGCTGGCAATGTCATGACGCCACCTTTTGGGTAGAAATTGTATATGAAAGTTCAATGTCAGTAGGGGTGTTTTTATTCCGTCTATTCCATTTCTATTGGATAAATGCAGGGCCTCGTTAAATTTCAGTCGTTTTTTCAACACGCTTTTCAACAAAATAAGTTGATCAATACCCCTGTTAATATAACTTATCATAACAATGTCAACATTTGCTATATTTAAAAAAAATCATGACAACAACAGTTTTTGGTGTTGGTACATTTAAGGTTTTGTCACAATAATTACACAAACGGCCAGTGCAGTAACTATCCAGATAGCTGTAAAAACTTTTGTTTTTTTAGGTGTACAAAGCTCATAGGGACATGGAATATGTTTTAATACAACAATTTAGTCAGTGTCTATCAAATTCTCACAACCTTCTTATGTTTTAATGTGAAGATTAATATCAGATTTTGATACATTTTACAGGAAATTGCTGCCTGCAATTTAGGGTAGTCTTGGATTTAGGCAAAACAGAGAGAAGATGCAAAGTCTATAAATGTAGGCATCTTACCAGACGTGATGCAAGTACATCCTGGGAATAATGATATTAAATAATATTAGTCCCTTGATTTGAATATGTAATATCTACATGTGCATAAACTAAGTAGAATCACTACTGTACTCAATTATCTATGAAATTCCAAGTTTTAAAATGAAAGGGTTTTGATGACCTATGACACAAGTTGGCACATACTAAAATTTAACAACCAGGGGGCCAGAATTATGGACTACACACTTAAGCAGTTGTCCTCAAACCCTTCCATGGAGGGCCTAGTGCAGTGGTCCTCAAACCCTTCCATGGAGGCCCTAGTGTATGCTGGTTTTTGGACTTTCCCTTTAATTAGAGCATAATTAGAACCCAGACTGCCAGGTGAGGGGAGATACTAACCAATTAGTGAGCTACTCCATCAGGCTTGTACAAGGTAAAAGCCAAAACCTGCATACACTAGGCCCTCCATGGAAGGGTTTGAGGACCACTGGCCTAGTGTATGCAGGTTTTTGCTTTTACCTTGTACAAGCCTGATAGAGTAGCTCACTAATTGGTTAGGATCTCCCCTCACCTGGCAGTCTAGGTCTTAATTATGCTCTAATTGAAGGGAAAAAAACAAAAACCAGCATACACTAGGCCCTCCATGGAAGGTTTTGAGGACCACTGCACTTAAGGATAAAGTTAGTTTGTCTAATCGTTCAGATGTAGTTACAACTTTAGCACAGTAGGTGGTGCACATGCCATGTAACAGTATATTTACAGCCCTCCATCATAGAAGTAGTGAACTAGCTAGCTAATGTTGGTTAGCATTAAATCCCAGATGATTATTCATCACTAAATCTACAGGCAATATTTAGGCCAGAGTTTGTTTACTGGATCCAGCATTGTAATTTATAGTGCAACAAACACAACCTTATCTAAATAACATTAAGCTGTATAAATAATGGTTTAATTAATATAAAAAAACTCTAAAATAAAATATATCATATGATATTATTTTATGTGATTTACATTAATAGTGTTATCTACCCCTGAATCCAGGTTTCAGCAATTTCATTGTGGGTGACAAAAAATACTTTTTGACTGTTTCCAAGTGACAACCTGGTTTCGAGATGTTCCACAAGATCACTGTCACTGGAATGTCAAGTGGTCTGCAATGGTTGAGCTAAAGTCTGGGAAGTTTGAAACCAAATAAACTAAACTAATGTCCTAGTTCAACATTGTATATTTGTCCCACAGCAACAACAAATAAATAAGAGTGAAAGAGAGACAGACAAAGATAATGATGAAAGAATAATTCCAGGTACCTCTAACATATGTTAAGTCATGGTGTAGGGCCCCTGGTATTTCAGTGTTTACTTAGTAAAGACACAGTTTGTCCTTGGCACTTCCTCTCTCCTCAACTAGGGCTAGACGGCTGGGTGCTGCTTCCTTGTAGGGATACACAAGAGGCAGCTAAATATGTCTTGCTATCCACAAGGAATAGACCTACTTTGCTTTATCTTTACGACCTTGCCCGTCACCATTAAATCCCCAATGTGTTTGTGAGTATGTAGGCATAATGAAAAAGTGATCCCGATGCTTCCAAACAAAAACAGACATATGATAGACAGCATGACATCATTCATTGACAGTGTTGCACAAGGGAAAAGGGAAATTTTTCATTTTAAACACAGGTTCATACTGACATTTGAGTTTGCCATTAAACCAATCCCTCCAAATTTGAGAAGTGCAGGCAGCTAACTGCCTTAATCAGGGACTGAGCACCATTTCTTAAACTCATTCCTTGTCTATTGTGCACAGCTGTAGTTTACTTGGTAAGTGAATGTTGCTTTCAAGGTCAGGGTTACGGGTTTGATTCACAGCAGCATCAAGAATGTGTATGCAATTGCTAAATGGTAAGAGCATCTGCTAAATTACATATTATAAGCCTGTTTTTTTTTATACTGATTGGAAACGTGGGGTAAGTATATTTAAGCAATAAGGCAGAGGAGGTGTGGTTTATTGCCATATACAGCTGAGAGCTGTTTACAGGCACGGTGCATCAACCTGTGCTTGTGGGGATCTTGGAAATATATTGTTGTTGTATCATATGGCACAACTGTAAGGGAGACTCTGGTCTCAACTTGTTTCCCTGCATAAATAATAAATAAAGGTTCATATTAATACATATACCAACCCCCCATAGAAGCCCTATTAAAGCAATTAAAGGGATGTGATGTCATACATGTGGTATGTGGTCTCATATCCTTTGACTATCAGCTAATCATCACTTAGGTTTTAAAACCAGGGGAGTAGCCAGGATTTGTGGGCCCAGGGCAAGATAACATGTAGGGGCCCCACATATATGATCAATGATACATAATTTAATTTCCAGAGACCTTTTCCTTTCAGGGACCCCTTAATTGTAATCACCTTTCCCCCCTTTACTACACCCCTGTTTAAACCACCTGGTTTATAAGCAAGGCATCTCTGGGGTTGTGATATTGCCAGTATACCATGGTAACTAAACATTGTGAAACAAAACGATGCCCCTCGTGCCTTATTGCTTTACCTATGCCACACCTAGCACAGTATCACATGACTTCATGAAATAGACATACATTGCTTATTGGAGATTTGTGACATGTTCCTGAAAAACTATCTTTATTCATCTCCAGGACATGATATTCTTCAGGTGTCAGAAAGCATGTGATTGGTGTATTTGAACCAGGAAGAGGGTGGAGCTTGTATGGCAAATCTTAAAAGATCCCTGGGTTGCTTTCGCACAGTGTTGGGTAAAGTAACTTTTACTTTTTTGAAATTACTTTTCAGTGACTTGTTGAGTTCACAAGTTTTGGGAAGTCCTTAATTAAGACAAATGATCAGCTAAATGGAGTTCATATCTTACTGGTGACCATGATTGATATTTTCTTTACTCTTTCTATTAGTTTTATAGGTCACTGTTAAGATATGAACTCCATTTACCTGATCATTTTGTCTTAATTAGGGCTTTCCCAAAACTTGTGAACTCAACAAGTAACTGAAAAGTAATAGTAAAAGTAACTTTACCCAACACTGCTTTCGCATTTTCGATCATTGTCCATCTGTGAAGTGGCTGAATCTGAGCAGACAATATATCCCTACACACTTCATAATTCACCCGGCTACTTCTGTCTTCTGTCACATCATCAATCAACACTAGTGACTCAGTACCATTGCAAGCCATGCATGCCCATGCCATCACACTGCCTTCACTGTGTTTTACAAATGATGTGATATGCTCCGGATCATGAGCCATACTAGGGCTGGGCAATATTCACATTGCGTTACAATATGCAGTCCAGAGCCCTTTCATTTGGCAAGAGTATATAATGCTTGCAACACGAACTCGGATATTTCATTTCAAAATAATAGCGCTCCTCATTCATTACAAAAATCATTGTTTGTAAATTGCATAGATAGGTAGTGGGTATATGTTCATGTGTTGCTACAATTAGTCTATTTTGGGTAACAACAGACTAGTGAATGATTATTAAATGTACTCAAGTTTTTTTTACATGAGACACTGACAATATATTCAATCAATTTGTGTACAATGTATTTGTTAACATTTTTAATAATCAGTTATTAAAAACAGGTTTAATGTGCCGTTCTTGGTATTGCATACTCTTATCGTTTTTTTACACACAATACAATTCAATTTGGTTACAATTCATTAGCTTTACAATGAATTCACAATGTCTATTGCAATGAATTAAAACTAGCACTCTTATTTTGAAATGAATTAGAGTTCGTATTGCGGGCATTATATAGTGTTTCTAGGCGAACAGGCTTGAGTGCATTATTGTAATGCGATGTGAATATCGTCCAGCCATACCAAGCCTTCTCCATACTTTTTTATTCCCATCATTCTGGAACAGGTTGATCGTAGTTTCATCTGTCCAAAGAATACTGTTCCAGAACTGAGCTGGCTTATGTAGATGTTGTCTGGTAAAATCTGGCCTTCCTATTCTTGAGTCTTATGAATGGTTTGCATCTTGTGGTGAACACTCTCTATATGCTCTCATGAACTCTTCTTTTTATGCTAGACTTATGAAATGTCTACCTCCTCGAGAGTGTTCCTCACTCGGCTGGATGTTGTGAAGGGGTTTTTCTTTACCATGGAAAGAATGCTAAGCTCATTCACAACTGTTGTCTTCCTTGGATGTCTAGGGGCTCATTTATCTAGCATGCATACGCACCAATCTGTGTGTAAACCATGTGTACAATTCAGAATGTTTGTAAATCTATACACAGTAATGACCATCCATAGGCACTACGCACAATGAACAATGAACAACAAAGTCTTGCAAGGGAACTGCTTCTGAAATGTAGACTAGTAATGTGGAAGATGTATTTTTGTTTTGTGTGAATTATACATTTTAGTGATTGGATTTAAATTTAATGTTCCTCTAGGATACCGTATATAGTGCAATTTGACCGATTCAGTTTATATGTCATAAGTCACTTCTTAAATTATAGACATGTAACACCCTTGTGGAATCATTATAACAGACTGAGATCATGTGAATTCGAACAGGAGGCTGATCTTCTGATGAAAGATTTGTTATACACGCATTAAAGACGTTCAACATTTTAGCAGAGTAGCTAGTGACTTCGTTTGGATTTAAAAATATATATGTATTTTAGAGATAAGATACTAAATAACTTATAGGGTTAGTGCTATGGGCACTATTTAGTAGGAGCATATCTCCCTTAGAACGAGTGAATCGATTGATGTGTCATACTTTCCATACACTATTGCGCATATTGTTCAAGAGGTTGGAGTCATAATGAGTTTAAGTTATTATACATGTATAGTTTACCTTTATTTTACCAGGCAAGTTGACTGAGAACACTTTCTCATTTGCAACAATAGCCTGGGAAGAAGAGAATGAATGAGTTCATCAAGTGATAGGGATAATTAGGTTGTCATGATGGTATGAGGGCCAGATTGGAAATTTGTCAGTTAACACCCCTACTCTTACAAATAGTACCATGAGATCTTTAGAGACCACAGGGAGTCAGGACACCAGTTTAACATCCCATCTGAAAGATGGGAAGAGTGCCCCCTACTGGCCCTCCAACACCACTTCCAGCAGCACTGATCTCCCATCCAGGGACTAACCAGACCCAACCCTGCTTAGCTTTAGAAGCAAGCCAGCAGTGCAATAAAGTGCTCTACTGCTGGCATAATAATGTATGTGTTCCTAAAAATGGTCTGATGAATAGATGGCTTCTCTTTTTGGCCAAAGTTTTACTTTTTACCGGTCAAGTGAGTAACCACAGAAGGTGACAAATAAAACATGCACTTATCATGTTACGCTACATGGCATCTGTCAAGCTCTGACATTTTGATTGCGTTGTAAATTTCATGAACCTCATTGTAGTTGATGTTTCCCGCAGATTTAAGGGATGATTTTGACTATATTTGGCTATGCAGGGGGTGTGTTGAAATGCAAATCGTAGAGGCTGTACACAAGCACTTACGTGTAACATAACAAAATGTGAAAAAAGTGAAGCGCTGTGAATACTTTCCAGATGCACTGTATATTGACATTTTGTAGAACCCAAAGGCTTAAATAGGCATAAATATCACCTAAAATTGCGGAAGGCATCTTAAATTGATGAGGAAATAATGAAGGAATGTCCAAAACCTGTCCAGGAAACAGCTTTTGAGTCAATTGTCCAATTACTTTTGAAAAAGAGGGGGCTACATATTAAAGAGCTATAATTCCTAAACCCTTCCTCCAAATTGCTTCCTCCAAATTAGGATGTGTATAACCTCAAATTAAAGCTGAGGCTGCACTTTAAGCCCATATTCATTATTTAACTGTAACTTTAATATATTTTTGTAAACAGTCAAAATAACAAAACTTTTGTCAGTGTCCAATTATTTGGAACTGTTTATTACACCTTCAGGGCATATTTAGAAAAATCACACAATTCTTCAAAATCATGTCATGTAGGGGAAAGTGGGGTAAAATTTGCCAGTGGGTAAGGTGACCCACCACCTGTATCTGGGCACCCATACAGAATTTTTGTCATGTGACTCTAAATTTAGTTTTCATTCTCCATTTTCATCTTGTTGTGGAAGGACTAACCATGTGTAAGCGTATCTTTTCACAAGAAAAATGTTTTGCCTGTCAATTCTTTGTTTTGTATATCAGGTATAATCAATCTCATATCAAAAGTAATTTATCTGAGTAGAAAATGTATATCAGATATGTTGATGAACTGGTAGTGTGTAGCTACACAAGTGTAGCTCTGGGTTACTAGACTAAGCACTTTTCCTAAAATGGTAGCTGTGGGGCAAAAGGAGCCAGAGCCTTGGGGGTAGGTTTTATCAGGGTTATGCTTATTTTTATAGTCTACAAAGTTTGCTTTCATGCCAAACATACAGTTGAGAGTCTACACAAAGTTTAAAAGAATTAGTCTGTCTATGTTCCTCAAAATAATAAAAGTTTCATTAAATTTAAAACTCCCATGTCTGTTGTCATGTTTCAGTTTGCTCGGAAGTTGGAGGTAGGAATTGGGAATGAAATCACACCCGAGTTAAAACAAGTTGATCGCGTTCCGGTGTCCAAAGTGGGAAAACAAGATGGACGCCCCTACGAAATGCCTTTGTTGTTCTTGCCCTTTTGGAATATAGACAACTACAGGACAAATATGAGGTTCAACTTGAAAACATAATGGAAGAAGTTAGAAGATGCAGAAGGTATGTTTGTTTTTCATTGTGTAGAAAATGTTTTGACCGCGCTTTAATCCATTCCATAACCATTAGCCTAACCTGTAACCTGGATGGGCTAGTGCATTTGACTGGTAAATTGTGCTAATTTTTAACCCTGGCTGTGGCATTTGAACAATAATCAATTGGTACTAATGGGCCCAAAGTTTGCCAAGAAAATATCCACTATACCATTACACCACCAGGATAAACCGTTGATAGGCAGTTATTTACTACAAATTCTAATCCTACCTTCTGAATTTCACAGCTTTTGTCCAAGTTTGGTTGGCCCGTGCAAATTGTAGCCTCAGTTTCCTGTTCTTAGCTGACAGGAGTGTCACCCGATGTGGTCTTGTGCTGCTGTAGACCATCTGCTTCAATGTTCAAGGTGTTGTGCATTCAGAGATGCTCTTCTGCATATATTGGTTGTAATTAGTGGTTATTTGAGTTAATGTTGCCTTTCTACAGTATCAGCTCAAACCAATCTGGCATTTCTCCTCTGACCGCTGCCATCAACAAGGAACTACTTTAGGTAACGCTTTAGATTACAGCCCGGAAAGTACTGCGTAAGTACACAGAATTTACAGCGTACCTTTCGGTAATTATAGTGTACCTATAAAGTATGTACGTGTGTCACAATGTCTGTAGACTCTGTCCTTGTTCTGTGTCACTACAGGGTGTTATCTCCCCTATGTGTTTTGTTTTGGTTTGGTTTCCCGCTCTTTGTATCACATGATCCCGTCACATGTTTTTGTCAGCCTATCAGTTCTGTTGTTTAGTCCACACCTGCACCTCCTTCCCTCGTTAGTACAGTATTTAGTTCTGAG